>ML394488.1:0-77978 GCA_005239525.1 Nicotiana knightiana
TTAATTGATTTATTGGGATTTTTATAGGACGATATGACGAGTAAAAATCACATGCTCACACCACCGTCTGTTTTGTTACAAGCCCTATCTATGTTTAGTTTTGTCCAACCTTTTGGTGGTGCGTGCCATTTAACCTCTATTGTTTTGATGGTCTGTAGGGGAGTGCTTCTGGATGACAAAAAGTGATATTCTAGAGCATGATTGTATATGGTTTTTAGGGAAGGTTTTAAATTGGTATTGTTTGTGTTAGTGTAGTTGCGATTGATCCAAATACCCCAAATTAGAAAGGGGAGGAGATCAAACCATTCTATGTGGGGGGATTGGAGTTTGGGAGCCATACCCTTAATGTGTATGAGCCAATGTTGATTAATTGATGCTGGTAGGTTAGAGATTCCTAGGTTATTCCATAAGTGTTGAACTAGGGGACAGCTATGAATTCTTCTCCATTGTGACACATATGGCATTTGCTGTCTATATTTATGCCAATGTGATGAAGGTATTACCGGCATGGAAGTCTGTTGTGAAGACATTGCCAAAGGAAGTATCTAATTTTGTTAGGGCAATTCAGTTTTCATACCCACCCAAATTCATATTGAGTCTTTGTGGTAGGTTTAATGATTGTAAGGCATGATTTGCTGGTAAAATTGCCATTAGTGCCCCGGTACCAGATAGGGGTATCATTGATACACTTTTTAAGGGGTTAGGGATTTGATGAATTTTGTTCTTAATACTAGTGGGGATATCAAAAGAAATTTTTGAGAGCCATCGGCCGTTAGAAAATATTTCCTTAACCTTTATAAAGGATTCATGTTTATTAAGAGGCCCCTCGATACATTGTCTTAGAGGTTGTAGGTTTGGTATCCAATTGGATAACCAAAGGTTTTGATTTGAATTTTGGGAGGGCTGCCAGGTGATACCCTTACTGCAAATAGTCCTACCTTTTAGAATATTTTTTCCAAATGAAGGAGGTGTAGAGTGGGGACCTTTTGCTGGCATATTTGGAGATGATTACTTTGCACCATAAGGATGTGGGGGTGGTAAGAATTCTCCAGGCAGGGAGATTATTTTCTTAGTATTAGCATCTTTTATGCCAAGACCTCCTTCTTTAGTTTTTGTAACGGTAGACCAATTTACGTAGTGAACTTTCTTAGCTTCAATGGTGGATCCCCAGATGAAGTTTCATTGGAAGCGATCAATTTGTTTGGGAGTTTTAACAGGGAGATGGGTGTATTGCATCGTATGACTTGGTATTGCATTAAGAGTAGATATTGCTAGAGTAGTTCGACCCGCTATATTGAGAAAATTAGCTTTCCAGGAAGATAACTTTCTTTGCATGTTATCAATAATAAATTGGTAATCCCTAGTGTTAGGATGATTTTGAAGAATTTGGAAGTCTAGGTATTTACCAAAGGTGTTGCTAATACTGATTTTGAAATTTTTAGCAACTTCTTTAGAGATTTTTGTAGCGCAATTTTTTGAAAAGAATTATTTTTGATTTTTGCAGGTTGATATTTTTTCCTGACAAGGTGCAGAAGGTAGAAAGACTATTTTTAATTGTGTTGCATGATTTCTCATTCACCCTAGCCATAAGAGTAAGGTCGTCCGCGAAGAATAAATCGGAAATACTAGGGTCATTTGGGCTAATGTGTATGAGGTCCCAATTTTGGACATCTACTCGATGGGAGATCAAGCGTGAGAACATTTCCATGCAAAGGATGAATATATATGGTGATGGGGGGCAGCCCTGCCTGATACCCCTATTTGGACTAAAAAAATTCATGGTTGAGTCATTAACGAGAATGGCTACATTACTAGTGCTTATACAATGCATGATTAGTTTCGATATAGATGGGGGGAAATTGAAGAATCTGAACATACGATAGATGAAGGACCATTCTGGACGGTCAAAGGCTTTCTCTAAATCAAGCTTAAGGACCATGATATACTTTTTCCCTTTTACCTTTTTTAAAAAGGTTCATAATTTCTTGGACAATGATTGCATTGTCACTGGTTCTTCTTCCTTTAATCAAGCTGGATTGAAAAGGGTTGACGAGGTCGTTTAATAAAGGCTTAATTCTGTTAGTAATAATTTTGGTAATGATTTTGTAGATCGTATTGCACAGACCAATAGGTCGAAAGTTTTTTGAATTGTTAGCATTGTCGATTTTTGGGATTAGACAAATATAGATATTATTAATGTCAACAGGTAGTGTGTTGGTGCGAAAAACTTGAAGGCAGTAGTCTATGACTGAGGGACCAACTAATTTTTAATATTTTTGATTAAAAAAATGGGTGAATTCCATCTGGCCCAGGAGCCTTGAAGGGTTTGAAAGAGAAATCGGCATTAATAATTTCATAGGCCATTGGTGGTTTATCTAGTGTGAAGCCAATTTGTGTTTTGATGGGAGGTTGTGAGTGCATTAAGGAAATATTGATAGATGTGGTATAAGATATCCATTGGATCATTAATCCAATCACCTGTATCATTTTTTAAATGAGTGATCTTATTAATTCTTCTTTTGTTAGTAACCATGATGTGGAAGAATTTAGTATTAGTGTCTCCTTCCTGAAGCCATGAGATTCTTGCTCTAAGTTTCTAATAGTCGTCCTTAATATTTAGGAAATTGTTATATTCAGATTGTAAAGAATTTTCGAGGTTTTGAAGGAAGTCACTATGAGGGTAATGTTTAGAGTCTTGAATTCCCTTAAGTCTAGCCAAAATTCTTTTTTTCTTCCTAACAATAGCTCCAAAAATCTTGTTTTCCCAAGCTTTTACATTGTTTAGGAAAGAGTGTGAGGCTTCTTGGTAGTTTGGACCTTTTCATGAGTTAGTAACTAGATTGTTAAAGACATGGTGCCTACACCAAAAAGTTTTCAACCTAAATGGTTTTTGAAGAGCAGTGTTAGATTTAGGAATAATTTCAAGTAAAAGGGGATTGTGGTCAGAGTGTGTTTTTGTGAGATGGGATACAATATCACTAGGGAAACAACTAATCCACTCACTATTAGAAAAGATTTTGTCTAATCTTTCCATGATTAGATATTCTTCTTTCTACGGTTGGTCCAAGTAAACTTGCACCCCTTATAGCCTAGGTCCATAAGACCACATTTATTAATACAATTCCAGAGGTATTTAGCACGGTTTCTATTGATGGAATTGCCACCAAATTTCTCGTTGGATCTTAGGACATCACTAAAATCCCCCTACTAACTATGGACCATTAAAAGTATCATGCGTGTTAATGAGATTATTTCATAATTGATTCCTACTGTTAGTCTTAGTACTAGCATAGATAGAAGTAAAAAATCCAAGATTTATGAGTGGGGATTACCTCAATGGTGGCACTGATTTCCTGATTTCAACGTACAAAGTTGTGAACATTGACTACGGTATGGTCCCATAAGATCAACATTCCACTCGATTGACCCTGAGCCGGAATTTCAATCATGTCAGAAAACCCAAAGGGGTTTAATAGCGGCATATGGTTGTCCATTCTTGTTTCCAAGAGAGTAACCATGCAGGGACGATGAGTGTTAACTATTTCCCTAAAGTTTAACCTAAAATTATCATTATTTCCACCTCGAATGTTCCATATAATAAAATTGATAGGCCTATTAATGATGATGTTCCTGTTGTGCAGGTCCCCATTCTCCATCACCCTTGGTGCATGTATTGGGTTCCTTCTCTGGAAGGGAACCAAGATCATTGCATGTTGCCCTACTGTCGGATCCGCCGGTGGCCTTATATCCATTGTACACTTGAAGAGAGCCCTTGGACATTTGAGAATTTTCCTCTGCTCTTGCATCTCCATAAAGATGAGCACCTTTACCTCGTCGAGATTTGAATCCTCGAGTATTGATTATGGTATTAAGTTGATGGGTTCTACCGCTTCCTCCATCATGTCTGCTTGCGGAATGTTTGTTTGTGTGTTTGAGTGGGGTTAAGGCTGTGATGAACTAGTGTGCATCCTGGGCATTTGGAGGTTGTCCTTGGTTTGCATGTACATCCCAAGATGTGAATATTGGGTTAATGTTGGTCATCACTTCTGGAGTGAAGAATGGAAGGTCCATCGGTGGGTTTGCATGTTGGATTGGGAAAAAGTGGAGAGGGAGACTCGACTGTCCCATCATTGTCTGAGTTAAGTTGGGAGTTATGTTTGGTGCTATTGGGTGAAGTATGTTGTTCACCCACACATGATTCATGAAGTTGTTCATTACCATTCATATTCCTTCTGAGATTAGATGGGCTAGGTAGTGAGAGTTTTGTATCACAATAATAGTCTCCCTTCCGTTCAACATTATGTTGGAGGATATGTCATATCCCATTAGACCCAACTCCACATACGATAGAGGTTGGTGGTTCTCCGGTAGTGGAGGTTGGATAAAAATTGTAGGGGTGTTCACTGATTGAGAGTAGGGTGGTGGTTGATTTTCCATGTTCATAGGTCTTTGTTGGCGTATGATTTGGATGAGACGATAACACATTCTGATGGGAAAAAGAAGTCTTGGCATTTTCTACAGGAGGGTTGGTACTTATAGGGGAGATTGGGACTGTGTTGGATCCTTGTATTTGCATAAGATCTTTGCCAATGATTGTTTGGTCAGTTTGCATGTCGATTGAGGGGGATAGCGTACTGAATTTATTGAGTGAGGAACGGATTTGGCTTGGTTTACGTGTTGTATGGTATTGGCCATTTGGAGAGAGGAGGTATGATGGTGAGACAGGTATGCTTTGTCATTTGTGGCATGCAATTTATAATTATTAGGATTGATAGGTTGATTAGCGGTGGTGGCTTGATTAACAAAAGTTTTATAATTAATATTAGGAGTAATAATGTGATTTTGAGTTAGTTAGTCTGCCTTGGCCAACACGTGTCCAAGAGAGTTGTTAACATTGTGTGTGAAATTGGATTTTAGCTTATTTTTTTATTCATTTTCTGATGAGTGGTTTGTGGTTTAGTCCAAAACCATGTCCTATTCCTGCTCCATTAGAGCAGTAAAGTGATTTTTTGTTTGAATGTTGTCTCTGTTACTGGATCGATTTGCGTTAGTCATGTGTTTTCCAGTAGCCTTCTCATATGGAATATTCTGTTTAGGGAGAGATTTATAGTTAAAGATTTGGGAGCTAAGGAATTTACCTGTGTTGGCATCAAAATTTTTTACATTGATACCTTGAGCCTTTGATGATCCTGTGTCTCTGATAGTTGGAGTAATATTCTTTTTCTTGTTGTAGAATGTAACCGTCCTCCATTCTTCCTTTACCTTCAGTGGGTGTTCTTGCTCTTGATCACTCTGTCCATTTTCACCATTAATTTTATAGTGGGGTTACTGGACCTTGTGCTTTGATGGTGCACTGCCCAGTTGTGTGACCTAGATGACTATTGTTTTTGCAGAGTAGTTTTTCTCCTTCGTAGAAGATTTGTTGCTTATGATTGCCTATCCACACATTGGATTTTAATGGCTTGTCTAGAGGTAACTCTATGCAAAGCCTGGCATAGCGACCCCTTAAAGTCACAGATGTGCAAACATCTACCTTGAGTAATCTTCCTACTGTGTTCCCTACTTTTTTCAGAATTTCTTCCTCATAGAATTTTGTGGGGAGACGAGGTAGGCGGATCCAAATTGCAGTAAAAACTTATTTTGCAGTAGAAGGGACAAAGTTTGGTTCCCATCGTTGTACTGAAAGGAAGTTTCCAAAGACAAACCATGGACCATTTTGTAATGCATTCAGGAAATTCTCCTCTTTGTTGAATTTAACTATATAGTATTGTTCACCAAGGTCAATTAGAGGGAATGTTTCGGTTGGCTTCCAAAGTTCTGTTAGCTTTCGTTGAGGACTTGGTGGAGAATTTTTTTACCTAGTAATTTAAAAATTACTGAGAATCTCCAAGGGAAATAAATATGTTGTTTATCTTCCCCACTTATGAAAACTTTATTCTCTTTCCTGATCATCATAAGCCTTTTCATCTTCTTTTTCATTTGTTTCAAGGGACATTGAGGATAAGTATGTGGGTGACGGTATTATTGAGAAGTTCATTTCCTGTTCATTGGATAGTAATTTGTCTTTAAACGAGACAAGTATAGGGTTGGTTTGGTGGGGTGAGTTAATGTCTGGTAGTTTTGGAGGTATTCCTCCTAGGCCATTTTGCAGATCCATTGGAATTTTTGAAATGTTTAGATTGATAGTTAAAAAAACCAGAGGTTATTTGTATTCCTCGGAAACCCCCGCCTACGTCACATATTAATATTTCTTGGCCCACTATTGGCCAAACCACCTGGGCACTAGGCCCAATGTGAGTTGGATCACTTAGCCACGCTTCATAATTAGAAAAACGAGCACCGTGGAAATACATGCCGCTCAGCCAAAGAAAGATGATGGAGAGTTGACCGAAATGTGCACTAAATACTTTTCGAGAGATCTCCTCCAAATCACTGGTATGGCTATCGAAATCGTGAGCATCAGCATGTAGGTTCCAGATCCAAGTGGTAGTATCAGGCCCTTTAGCTATTGTTCTTGAGAAATGACCCGGTCTGGCCCATTCCTCGAACGAAGTTTTTACGGGATCCCTATCTACCAAAATTTTAACTTCTGGTTCCGGCGAACGAATAATCATTGAGTCCTCCTCTTTCCGGACAACACATACAAAGAGACCCGCCAACAGTCAAATAATTAGTGAACCTTAGAGATAGAGAGATATTTCTATAATTAGTTCGTTTCTCTTCTATTTTTCTATCTCCCATCTATCTATTTTCTTTAGTTATTTACTAGAGCAATTATGATCTGGAAGTCGATCCGGGACAAGTGTTCGGATCTATTATGACATAGAGGCACTACTGGGCGGGGCTTCCTCGATCACAACTTCTCGCTTAGCTAACTGCCAGACAAGGATGCAAATCAACTCCTTATATAGAATGTCTTTGAATATAATTCTGTACTTTCTCAATTATATGAAAGGAAATAAACGTGACAAGAAATATAGAAATAATTGATTGAAATCAAAAGAAAGTGATTGTATTCCAATAAGAATCAGAATGTGTCCTTACAAGTGAAGTTCTCTTCCCTTATATAAGGATTTACAAATATAATGTTTCCTTCCTTTTATGTCTGAATCATTATGAGCATTAATGTCATTAATGAATCGTTATAATTGACAATCATAATTGTTCATGAAGATTCTGTAACGGTTCCGATTCTTCTTCCTCATTAATTGGAGGTTCGTGAATCTTCCCTTTTTATTGTCTTGATTCATTTCGTCCGTATCTCTTCATTGAACAATTTAGGCTTGAGCAACTGCGTCCTTCATCTCGTGAGTGATTTGTTCGTACCTCTTGTAACTCGTGCATCTTTTAATTGTAACACTCCAGTTGTCATCTTCTTAGTAATCCACGTAGTATGCGCTGTCAGCCACATATAATTCCACGTGTATTATTTATTTTCTACCAATTCTCAAAGAGAAGAAATATTTCTCTCATTTAAGTATGTGTAAGACAGACATTACTACAATTTCTGGTAGTAGTAATCTAACTGAAGGCTATGGAAGAACGACTATAACTTTGCCTAAGGAAACAATACTTATCATCGAGAATGAAATGTTCTTCTCCAAGTCCAATAGGAACTTGTTGAGTTTTAAAGATATCCGCCGAAATGGATATCATATTGAGACAATAGATGAAAATAACCTTGAATATCTCATCAATACCAATAATGTCTCTGGCCAGAAAAGGGTTATTGAGAAATTTCCATCTTTATCTTATGGCCTGTATTGAACAAGAATTAGTGTAATTGAGGTGCATTCTATTGTAAACCAAAAGGTTAGCGATTCCAATACTTTTGTACTTTGACATGATCGATTGGGACATCCTGGATCAATTATGATGAGAAGAATTATAGAAAACTCAAATGGGCATCATTTAAAGAATTTAAAGATTCTTTTAAATAATGAATTTTCTTGCACTTCTTGTTATCAAAGCAAGTTAATTATTAGACCATCACCAACAGAGGTTGGTATTGAGTCTCCTGCGTTTTTTGGAACGTATACAAGGGGACATGTGTGGACCTATTCACCCACCTAGTGGTCATTTAGATATTTTATGGTCTTAATAGATGTATCTTCTAGATGGTCATGTGTGACTATTGACATCTCGCAGCCTCGCGTTTGTAAAATTATGGCACAAATAATTCGATTACGGGCACAATTTCTCGATAATCCAATTAAGTTTGCTAGGCTTGATAATGCTGCTGAGATTTCATCCCAAGCATTTAATGGTTATTGCTTATCAATTGGGATAAAAGTGAAACATCCTTTAGCTCATGTTCACACTCAAAATGGCCTTGCAGAGTCTTTAATTAAATGTCTGCAATTGATAGGAAGAGTGTTACTCATGAAAACGAGGCTGCCCACTTCTGTTTGGGGTCACGCCATTTTGCATGAAACAATGCTAGTTCGTCTCAGACCGATAAATTATCATCAATATTCCACGTTGCAATTAGTTTTGGGTCATGAACCTAATATATCCCATTTAAGAATTTTTGAATGCGTAGTATATGTGCCTATAGCACCGCCATATTGCACCAAAATGAGTTCCCAAAGAAGGTTAGGAGTTGGGTTTGAATCGCCCTCCATTATTACTTACCTCGAAACATTAATGCGAGATTTGTTCACTGCTCGATTTGCAAATTGTCGATTCGATGAGACACTTTTCCTAAAATTAGGGGGAGAAATTGGTGAAATCAAACAGATAATTTTGTAGAAAAATCCATCATTATCTCATCTTGAACCACGTGCCTCTATTTGTGAAAAAGAGGTGCAAAAGATTATATATTTGCAAAAAATAGCAAATCAAATGCCTGATGCATTTACGGATCTGAAAAGGATAACAAAATTACATATCCCTCCAGAGAATATTCCAATCTGTATTGATGTCCATGTTGGGCAATCTTCTAGTATCATAGCTAATGAGTCAAAAGCATGTCTAAAACATGGCAGACCATTGGGTTCTAAGGATAGAAATCCTAGAAAAAGGAAAACAAATGATCAAGATGACACTACTGGATCGATGAGCCTGAAACTCAAGAAAATAAGGAACTATCAATAAATCCAATCGATATTGAGACAAATTTGAATAGATTGGATATAATGGTGGGTTATGTCTTTGCATATAATATTGCATCTAGCATTATGCAAGATAGTGAGGATCTTGAACCTCAATCTGTTGGAGAATGTCGACAAAGACGTGATTGACCAAAATGGCAAGAAGCAATCCAATCAGAGGTGAATTCACTTGTAAAACATGAAGTTTTTGTTCCTGTAGTCCAAACACCTAATGGTGTTTAGCCTGTTGGCTATAAATGAGTCTTTGTACATAAGAGAAATGAGAAAAATGAGGTACAAAGATATAAGGCATGCCTTGTTGCACAAGGATTTTCACAAAGGCTTGGTGTTGATTATGAAGAGACATATTCACCCATTATGGATGCTATAACATTCCGTTATCTCACTAGTTTTGCTGTCCATGAAAATCTTGATATGCATTTAATGGATGTGGTTACAACCTACCTTTATAGCTCACTTGATAATGAGATATACATAAAAATTTCCGAGGGATTAAAATGCCTAACGCACATAATTTAAAGTCCCGGAAAATGTTTTCAACCAAATTGCAAAGATCTTTGTATGGTCTAAAGCAATCAGGATGAACATGGTATAATCGTCTTAGTGAATATTTATTAAAAGAAGGTTATATAAATGATGTCATTTGTCCATGTGTTTTTATAAAGAAAATAACATCAAAATTTGTTGTACTTGCTGTATATGTCGATGACATAAACCTTATTGGAACTCCTACTTGATTATTTAAAGAAAGAATTCGAGATGAAAGATCTCGAAAAGACAAAATTATGTCTCAATTTGCAAATGGAACATATGGCAAACGAAATTTTTGTTCATCAATCTGCCTGCACAGAAAATGTATTGAAACGGTTTTACATGGATGGAGCACATCCATTAAGTACTCCGATGGTTGTCCGATCACTTGATGTGAATAAGAATCCATTCCGACCTCAAGAAAAGAATGAGTAATTACTTGGTCCTGAGATACCATATCTTAGTACAAATAGTGCATTAATGTATCTTGCTAATACAACAAGGCCTAACATAAATTTTTCAGTTAATGTCTTAGAAAGATATAGCTCTTCTCCTACAAGGAGACATTGGAATGGAATCAAGTACATATTGCGGTATCTAAAAGGGACTACTGATATGGGCTTAATTTATGGCAATAATTGCAGTCCCGATCTTGTTGGTTATGCCGATGCTGGGTATTTATTTGACTCACACAAGACTCGATCTCAAACAGGCTATGTGTTTATATGTGGAGGCACTGTCATATCTTGGCGATCGACTAAGCAATCAATCGTCTTCTTATCATGTTGAGATAACTGCTATTCATGAAGCAAGTCGAGAATGTGTGTGGTTGAGGTCTATACTACATCTTATTCGAGACAAATGTGGTTTCAAGTGTCACAACTTGCCCACGATTTTGTATGAAGATAATGCAACATGCATAGCCCAATTGAAGGGAGGGTTCATAAAAGGAGATAGGACAAAACACATTTCACCAAAGTTATTTTTCACACATGATCTTCAAAAGAATGGTGATATCAATGTGCAACAGATTCATTCAAGTGATAATATGGTTGATTTGTTCACAAAATCTCTACCGACGTCAACCTTCAAGAAGCCAATTTTATAAGATCGGGATGCAAAGGCTCAAGGATGTGAATTGATACTCTCATTAGGAGGAGTTAATGTGTCTTGCTCTCTTTTTTCTTTACAAGGTTTTGTCTCATTGGGTTTTCCTTGCAAGATTTTTAACGAGGCAACCAAAAGACGTATTATTAAACAAGTGTACTCGTTTTCTTTTACTAGAATTTTTTTCCCACTGAATTTTATTTTAGTTAAGGTTTTAACGAGGCACATTAATTGAGTAGATATTCAAGGGAGAGTGCTATGAATAGAATTATAATTAGAGTGAATGTCTATCTTTTAGAGAGTTTGTTACTTTGTGGCTAAGTCATTTCCCCCCTATAAATAGAGGGGTCTTACCCCATTGTAAATCATCCCAAAATTCAATAAGAATTCCTTCTTTCTCTTTCTCTGTTATTCGAATGAAAGGAATACTATCCTAATGAAAGCCTGATTCTTCCCTTATCAATGCTT
Source organism: Nicotiana knightiana (assembly GCA_005239525.1). NCBI lineage: Eukaryota > Viridiplantae > Streptophyta > Magnoliopsida > Solanales > Solanaceae > Nicotiana > Nicotiana knightiana. Next base: position 11,220 of record ML394488.1, read on the forward strand.
GAGATGCCTGGTTGTGCCAATTTCCCTAGTTGACAATGTGACATTTATGACTGGCGACAGCTCGAATCTTATATTCTTTAGATGCCCAGCTTATCTGCCAGTTATTTAGCTGTAAAAGGAAAAGATTAGTTAACAACTCTGAAAACTACTTCTTTTATTGTTTCATTTCAGTGTCCTCATTTTTCTCAATAAACTTTCTTACAAAGCTTCACGGTTAGAGAATTTGTTTGATTGCCCGTCTATTACTTCTTCCAGTTCATTTTGTGGTTACTAAAGATAATCAATTCAAAATACTTATCATTTTAGTAAATTAAAATATAGTAATTAATTACAGTATTATTTTTTCCATTTTGTTCTTCATATTAATTGTTCTTGAAAGTAAAACAAACCTAAACCTGAGGAGTTAATAAGGATTTAGTAATGAGAAAGCCCTTCTTATTAATAGTTTCTTAAGATACGTGCAAAAGATAAACAACAACAACAACATTCTCAATATAATAGAGTATGTGAGTTATTTTGTACGTAAACCTTACTCCTACCTTGTAAAGATAAAGATGTTGTTTCTAATACACCCTTGGAGAAACATAATATTTAAAATAGATTGAAAGGGGAGTAATATACATAGTATTTTGAGGTTTTTGGAGATCACGAATTTACTATTTCGAACCTCCAGGCATTCTTTTATACTCCTTACGTCTATCAGTCGTGGTTATAAAAAATAGTTATCTCAAATTATTTGTCACTTTAGAAGTTTAAGAAAAAATTGATTATCTTTTTTCTTTTTTATCCTTTGTAATAATTATCCTTGAAGACTACAAACAACTCAATTATGAATAACTTTGTTCAAATAGCAATGAAGAAAGATAAAATAATTACAATCTCATTCTAGTTAACTTTTTTTAAAGAACGTGTACAAAAGAATCGTAATAGATAATATAAGACGGAAGGAATAGTAATTACGATGTGTTGAGCAAGGCTGGAATTTGAAGTATTATCACATGGAAAGTCAATATAATCAAATATTGTTGACAAATTAGAACCCAAGAAATTACGATACGTTTTGCCTTGCATCTTGGGATTTGCTAAATTTTAAAACATATTCCTTGAAAATGACAAATTAGATGTTACTCTATGTGCTTTTGAAGTTTGAAAAACGAGAAAGGATTTAAATTACCTGCATAGTTTACTAAACGATTTACAAGTGTTCTCTCTTCACTTATTCGCTCAAAAAAGCACATGATATTCATTCTATTAACAAAACTAGTCCCGCAGCTAACAGCAGAATTAGTGGACCTTCTACTTAATAACATGACAACTTTTACTGAAACACGTGACAATCTCGATCTGAAACAACAGATGGATCTGATCTCGACCCATTTACCTAATCCAACTCAAGCTTTTCTTGCTTGGGAATAAAATTACTTTAAGCAGATTAGAAATAAAAATAGACCAAATCCGACACAACTAAAATCAATCAAGAAAACTCATGATAAGGAAATTCACCAACCAAAACAAAGCTTATAATCTGGACAAATCTCATCAGAACCCAAACACCAATAAACTAAAAATACCAAAAAATAATTCAAGGAACTGATCTTTAATTGGCCCCTAGATCCAAAAAGGGTCTTCTTCAAAATTTATATATAGCACCAGCAAAGCAAGAAAAGTCCAATCCTTTTTACATCATACGAAAAAATGGCTCAAAAGAACTTAGTTCTAGCCACTAAATCGGAAAGGACCTTATTCATAATTATAAAATACGTTAAAAACCTAATTGAAAGAAGAAGAAAAATAAAATAAAATTGAACACCCCTTTATTCGGCTGCAAATAATTTTTCTCCACAATCAAAATTCTTATTTTGTTTAATATTGTGTTTGAGGAGATAATTGAAGATAACTTATCTGTAAAAGTAATTCAGCTAGCTTCTGAACACCTTTCAAAGTTTTCTCGCAAATTTTCAGGGAAAATTAAGAGGAAAAATGCATTGAGACTAATATTTTCTTGGTTTTTCCACCGGAAATATATGTTTTTGCAGAAATGGAAAAACCACTACCATTACCTCTATAAGTTATTTAAGTCTGCAAAAATTAAAAAAAAATTTAAAATTAGAATACAAAAATAGAGAGTGAAAAAGAATGCCTTGTGCCTTTACGTAAACGCCAAAACAATTTTCAACGGTTAACTATTTTATGCTATTTAAAATGAAGGTAAAAGAAAACGGAAAAATCTCACTTTATACCCGTTAAGCCTAAACTATTTACTCTTTAATATCGAAGCTCAAACTATTTACTTTTCCTATTTATGCAGTTCAAACTATTTACCCTGGCCACTCATTAGCTATTTGCCTTCTCATTTGAAGTACAGAATGTTAAAAACATTCAGCTTCATTTTTGCAAGCTTACCTGGTAGTGGACTTGAATGGATCTACTTCTTCTCAGCCAGATCAATCTTCATTAAGAGGGTTAACCCAAGCTATTACTCTACCTCCTTTTCTTATGATTTTTGTGTGTGTATGAAGACTCACCATTGTTGAGCTTGAAGATCCTGAATTTGAATTTTTTTTTTTTAAAGATTTATTGTTTGATTCGATGTGGGTGCTATAAAAAATGCTTATTAACCTTCGAGTAAGCTTCCCAAATCTGAATTTTTATGTGTGTTTTAATAGCCACCATTGTTGGCTTGAAGCTCAGTTTTTATTTTTGAAAATTTCTTGTTTGATTCAAAGTGGGTGTTATTAAATATTCCTTATAGTACCTTCTGGAAGTTCATACTGAAATTTGATCACATTTGAAGTTGATTTGAGGTGATTGAGATCGAATCTTTCAGCTGAAAATCAAAGAAGAACACAGTTATCTAATGGTATACTGCTACGGTATATAATATGTTGTAGGAGTATATAGCTATATGGCAACAATATATTATCGCTGCAACAGTATATGGTAATAATCGAAGAAGAACACAGTAACTTAATAGTATACTATTACCGTATATAATATACTGTAAGAGTATATAGCTATAATGCAATTGTATACTATTATATTATATAACATGCTGTAACGGTATATTGTAATAATGTGCAATATATTACAACAATATACTGTAATAGTATACAATATACTATAAAGTATATCATTTTAATGTAATAGAGTAATGTTGAATGAAGAACATAAAATATGTTGTGATATTATACAATATACTATAATAGTATACTTCACATGCTATTTGTTAAATCACCTGGGTACTATTGTGGAAAGCTAACATCGTGGTGACAGTCTGAATTTGTTGTTGATAATTAAAAAAATAAAAATTGCCCACCAATAAAGAAGCTTTGAAGCTTTGACTTGAGAATTAAAAGCTTAATATAGTTATTTGGATTTTGAATTTGGATGAGTATTATTATTTTTTTGGTTAAACTGAAAACTTTTATTTAACCAAGTGTAAATATGTACATCTACCCGCTCATTGGACTCTAGAGACGGGTCTTACAAAAATAACCTATCTTTTTATCACTTAAGTTCCACATCTGGAACTTAACTCTATACTAACATGGATAACTATTTATCCTATCTAAAACAACTCTCCATTTACGGTAGCTATCTCCTTTAATATGCAAATGCAATACCATTTCTCTAACTTTATCCCTACTGTATTTTCTTGTCGGTTGAAATCTTCGTATGTTCTTTTCCATCCATGTATGATATGCTCTTGCTGCAAAGGTATTTCCCAAAATCTTCCACTTTGTATTCATGCTCTTTGTTTTTGTAGCCATCTATTCAATTTCTTCATGTCACCTGCCTACTTGTCTATCAATTCCAAATAGACTTAAAAGCTACTTCCATATGAACTTTAAGTTAGGGGTAGACATTTGGTACTTCGGTTCGGTATTTAAAAATTCCGATTCGGTATTCGGTTTATCAATTGTGTATACCAAATACCATACCAAAATATTTCGGTACGGTTCAATATTTCTTATTTTGGTTCGGTACGGTTTCGGTTTAAACCAAATCTATGTTACGAGGCTTCTGCTTATTCAAATCTGTAGCTCTTCGACTTGTGAAACCAATACAATTTGTATTAAACTGAAAATGATCAGTCAATCTGTTTGTTAAATGTTCTTTATCGAAATAATGTTAGCTAAGTATTCAAATTGAAATAGAAGTAACTATCTTACTTTCTAATTTAAAGTTTGCAAAATAAGTCATCGAAAAGGAAACCTTTTCTATTGATTCTAAATACTTTTCTACTCATAGTTTAAGATATCAATTTCACTTTGTTTGTTATATTAGTAGTAATACGAGAAATATTAAATTAATAGGTGTCTTGGACTTTTGTGGTGTGGGCTTAAGGTTATTGGACTAAAAAATTAAAAAAGAAGAAGTTGTGCTCGGACTATACTACCGAAATACCGAAATACCAAAATTTCAATACCGTATACCGAACCGAATTACCAAAATACCGAAATTACCGTACCGAAATACTGAAAAAACCGAAACCGAAATACCGAATTAATTCGATTCGGTTCAGAATTCGATTTTTCGAATTTTATGCCCACCCCTACTTCAAGTATGAGCATTCAAAGAACAAGTGATTATGAGTTTCCTCTTCATCATTCATACAAAGAACACATTTTGTAGGCACTGTTACCCCCCATCTGATCAGTCTATCCACAATTGATAATCTTTGATGCATTGCCATCCACAAAATGAATTGATGCCTAGGGGTCATACCCTGTGTCAAGTACAATGTCTTTCAAGTAACTTTTGTATATCGTGGTATGAAGGAATTATAAGCTTCGCTGAAGGTATACTTCCCCTGTACAGCATATAGCTCCAGTTCTTGCAATCCAGCAGTTAGCCATTTTCTGGCTTCAAAGATTTTTCCTTACCACCCAGCTAGCCATTTTAGGAGTCTCCATGTTCTTTAACTCCTTCTTTATATAGTGATTATGTATCCATAGAACCCAAAACTTGTCTTTCTTTTGTGCAATTGCCCATAACAGTTTACCCATTGCTGCTCTATTCCACATAAAGAAGTTTATAATGTTCAGACCTCCTGCTGTTCTTGGCTTACAAATTGTATCCCATGCTATAGGATCTTTCTTTCCTTAAATGCTTCCATGCCATATAAAGTTCCTACATATCCCAGTAACCATATCATGTATTTTTTTTGGATTCAGGAAAACTTGTGCCCAATAGGTTTGCATTTCAAACAATACACTTTTGATTAGCTGAACTCTCCCCGTATATGATAAAAATATGGCAGTCCAACATCTGACCCTTCTTGCAATTCTATCAACCAATGGCATACATTGACTAATGGTGAGTTTCTTTTAGGACAAAGGTACACCTAAGTATTTGAATGGTATTTCTCCAGTGGTGAACTGCAACTTCTCCAATATTTCTTGCTTATATTGAGTAGATATGCCTGCCACATACAATGAGATCTTCTCCATATTATCCTGTAGAGAATTTTTCAAATTGTTTCATCATAAGTTCAATAGACACCTTATCAGCTCTACAACACATTAATAAGTCATCAACAAAACAACTATGAACCACTCCCAATTTTGCACGCTTAGGATGGTAATTAAAATCTGGATTTGATCTCAGTTGCTTCAAAGATCTGTTCAAGTACTCCATCACCAAAATAAAAAGATAAGGTGACATTGGGTCACCTTGTCTAAATCCTTTTCTCGGTTGAAACTTAGTTGTTAATCCTCCATTGATCAGTAGGGAATAAGAGACTTTTCTTACACACTCCATGATGAGTTTGACCATTTTACATGGGATACCAAGTTCTAGCATAAGATCCTTTAAGAAATTCCAGTCAACTGAGTCGTATGCCTTTCTAATATCCACCTTAATTGTACATCTTGGTGAAACTTTTTCTGGTTGTAACCTTTGATCAGTTCATGGGCTAGTATTACATTATTCAAGATGTTTCTTCCTTCTACGAATGATGACTGTGAAGACCCCACTAGATAATCCATTACCAACTTCAGCCTAGTAGTAAGCAGCTTAGCAATAATTTTGTACATTGTAGAGCAGTATGCAATAGGTCTGAATTTCTTTACATAGTTTGGATTTTCCACCTTAGGTATGAGTGTGATAGTGGTGCAGTTGATCTCTCTAAGTAGCTTCCCTGTTTCAAAAAACTGCATTATTGCCTGTATGACATCTTCACCAATTAATTGCCAGTTTTCTTTGAAAAATTCATCTTGATATCCATCTATTCCTGGAGATTTATCACAAGAAAGGCACTAGCATTTGTTGTTGTTGTGCCATTGATAAACATGGGCCATCTCTGACTATGTTAACATCAATTCCAGGCATCACTGGGGCAGCCTCTCTCAATAACTTCTTGAAAAACTGTATAAACTCCTGCTGGATCTGCATGGGATCAGTCAATCTATCATCACTGGGGCAGCCTCTCCCAATAACTTCTTGAAAAACTGTATAAACTCCTGCTGGATATGTATGGGATCAGTCAATCTATCATTTTGTTCTGTACAAATAGATGTGACTCTATTCCTTGCATGTCTAGCCTTCAATTGTGCATGAAAATATTTAGTATTAGAGTCTCCATGTTTGATCCATATAACCATTGACTTCTGTCTTAAAACCTTTCATGTACTGCATCCCATTTCTCAATTAGTATCAGAAACTTCTTTTCTTGCTCTATCAGTTGTGGATTCAAATGATCATCATTAAGTTTCTGTTTTATGACTTTTGGGTCCTCTTTCATTTGTTTGAGTTTCACCTCTACTGATGAATAATGTCTCTGTATTCCCCTAGTATGAATCTCCAGTAGTTTCAGTTTCCTACAAATGGCATACATAGTGTGCCCTTGTATGTCTTGCCCCCTATATGTTCCACTGATGCCTTATACCCTTCCTGTTGCAATAGTATTGTCAGTAATCTGTAAGGTTTCCTCACCATCATTATGTGTATTTCTGTGTTCAATAAGATATGTGTGTGGTCAGAGCATCCATGCACTAGATAAATTGCTTCAATACCTGCATACAACCAAAACCATTATGCATTACCAAACGCCTAGTCTATATGATTGTATATCCTATCTTCAGCCCCTCTCTTATTACTCCATGAAAACTGCATTCCTTTTTTATTTATCAGTCTTACTCCAATGTCAGAAATGCATTGCTAGAAATCAACCACTTCATTTTGGTGTACAGATGCCCCATTAATTCTATCCTCTACTAATAAGACACTATTAAAATCCCCTATAATCAACCAAGGACCTTTAGTTGCTGCATTGATATTCCTTAATTGATCCCATAGAGTTTTTTATCAGCTATAGTATGTAGGCCATACACAATAGTAAATAACTTTGAAATTCAGAGTTTCTATCTTGTATATGGCAATGAATCAGTTGTGATGATAGCTTCAACACAACTAGAGTTACTGATGACCCTTTCCAGCACAACCAAATTCTACCATTAGGAGCCTCAGAATAGTTATCAATAACTTCTCAGTCTCTACCTATCTTCTTATGTATACTCCTTGCTCTCCTTTGTTTCACTCTAGTATCCAAACATCCTACCAAATTAATTTCATTCGTAACAAGGAAGTCTTTAAACTCCCTCCGTTTAAAGGACTTGTTTAGTCCTCTAATATTCCATGTACTGAAGATCATATTGGTGGGATGGTAGTTGGAGTAGGCCCTTTGGTAATTCCTGTACCTGGTTATGCCCATTGCCTCCATCCCTATCAGGGGGCTCACTTTCCTGGATTCTCAGTGTTGCATATTTATTTCTTCTTGTCAGCTACTCATAATCCATTGTTGGTTGGGCTTTTTTACTTGATTTACCATGGTAAATCATAGCATGTTTTCCTCTTCCTCCTCCTCCAATCTGTACTTGAATCTCCTGTATTTCCTCTTGTGGATTCTCCTTCTCATTTATTTCCTTCTCAGCAACAGTTGTTTCATTCTCTTCGTTTGCATCTACCTTAGTTTTCCTCACCCATTTCTGCCTTTTATCCTTCTTTATCTACATTTGCCTCCCTTTCTATTTTTCCAGTTTACATTCCCCATTAGGATGTCCAAATTGGTTGCACTCTTGACAGAATTTTGGTTTCCATTCATACTCCACTATTTGCACCCTAATTTTACCATCAGGATGCTTTATATTCAAATCATCTGGTACTGGCAGTGTTATATCAATTTCTATCAACACACGAGCATATGATATTCTTTCACACTGTGCCGTTAGTCTGTCAGTGCATATAGGTTTTCCCAAACAACTCGTAATTCTTCCTAGATTTTCCTCTGCCCAGCATTGAATAGGTAAGCCTGGAAAGGTGACCCACAATGGCATCACACACATAGGCTCTTTATCAAGCTCGAAATCTGGCTCCCAATTCTTCAATACCATTGGTCTATTGTTGAAAGTTTATGGTCCTTTTTCCATAATCTGAATTTTGTCCTCAATTGACTCAAATCGAAATATGAAATATCCATCATCATGTAATAATACTGTAGGAGTAGTAACTGAATTTCACACCCCATAGGCAAATTTCAGCATCTCCTTGAAGGTAGGGTTTCCTCCTATAACGTACTTTATGAGTGTCGATTCCCATTTTTGGCATTGCAACTCTATTTCTTTCTGATTCAGCTTCACAACCTTAACTCCATCCCTCACCTCAGGCGGATAAAAGTTGAGTTGTAACCCTTGTTGTACTGTTCTATTGCCTTTGACCACATCTGCAATAGTTCTCTTCTCTTCTCCAGATCCAGTAGAATAAGTCAATTTCCTTGCTGCTGTAGCCACAGTGTTCTCCGTCAATTTTGTAGTTTCAGCTTCCTTCGGCGGTGGGACTTGCATGATTGTTGGTGCACTCCCCATTAAACCGGAGCTAGCTGCGGTATAATTCCTGATTTAGGTGTAACCATTCGATTCGAAGTTTCCTTATTACTTTCCTTCGTCTGTATTTGCTGCGAATTAGGTTTCCGATTAGTTTTCCGGCGAGTCATCATTTTCAGCACACATTAACTATTCCTTGCTAAACATGCGCCTTGGATGAGTTATTTTTAAAGCTTGTTAAAAATGCTTGTAAGGATGAATATTGAAGTTTAAGTTCATTTAAAATTATTTTGAAGTGGGTTTGGTGGTTCCACAAAAGTTAAAAATTTAATAACCTTGATCAAAGAGATAATTGTAGAGCTTCTCAACAATTAGGTAATTCTGAAGAGTCATTGGCCACGCAAAGCTTGATTCGTCTTTTTGATAGTAATGCCGAACATCCTTTTTACAAAGAAGTGTAAGTTAAGTGAAATTGGGGATGGGTAGGGTCTAGTAAATAGTTTGGAATAGGTAGAAGCTGGTAAATATTTACGATTGTGTGGGTAATTGTGAATTTATCCCAAAAAAAACTTAGGCTGGATCAGGTAAATGGGTTGAAATAAGACCCATCTTCTGTTTCAGATCGAGATTGCCACGTGACTCAGTGAAAAATCGCCATGTCATTAAATAAATAGCTCACAAGTTCTGTCGTTTTTGTTAATTAAATTAACATTGTTTACTTTTTAGGAGGAATAGGTGGACGGAAGGCATATGTAAACCATTTAATAAATGATAGGTGTAGTTTAGGCCTTTTTTTCGTCTGGAAAATAACATTGTATAATTGTTCTTAAAATAATAGCCGAAAATATATACTCCCTCTGTTCCAATTTATGTGAACCTGTTTGACTGGGCACGGGGTTTAAGAAAAAATGAAGACTTTTGGAATTTGTGGTCCTAAACATGTCAAGAGAGGCCCAGGGTATTTGTGTAATTATAAAAGCTTCTTATTAAGAGTAGAATTGTAAGTTTAATTAAAACTGTTTCCAAATTCTAAAGATAGTTGTTGAGGAAGCATCTGATTTCTAACTACGAGTCCGTTTTCAAGCTAACTGAATGCCTATCTGCTGCTAGNGTTGCTGCTTCCACAACTAAGAAGGCTTTATTGAAATCTTTAAAAGAGTGGGAGAAAGGGGACGCATGAGCGTTGGATAATGGAAAGAAGGTAGAATTGCTCGGGACCTAGTGATCGATTCTTTTTCTTTTATATAGGTAGAGTTGTTTAGAAAGAGGTCATTCTTTTTGGAACGGACCAAAAAGAAAATAGTTCACATAAACTGGAACGGAGGGAGTAGTTTTTAGTATATGCAAATACCTTAACACCCCCCTAAACTTGACACGGATTATTGCATACAACCTTAAACTATTTGTGGTCTTAATTAACCCCCTCAATTGGCCTTTTGAGACTCATTACCCTGGACGCTGATGTGGGAAAGAGTGTGGGCACACTCGCCTGCCACGTGGATTTTTCTATATATGTGGCATTTTAAAAAAAAATAAAATATATTTTTATCTTTTTAAGTATGTTACTTTTTTGTATAATTTTTTTCAAATACATTTTACAATAAAACTTGTATAGAACTACATTATTTAGGCTAAATATTTTTATTTGGCTAAAAATAATAAAGTTTTGGTTAATCTTTTTTTGAATTTGATCTGAAAATAAAGATTTATATAATTGAAATAAATAGTCAAGTCATCTAAAAAGTTATAAAAAAAATACACATGACTTTTCGTTTCTTCTGACACCAGGCATTTCGAATTGGATTATGAAAACTCCGGTTCAATTTTTCAGTTATGAAGTACCAAACCAAATAATCTCAGTTTGGTTTGTTTTCTTAGAGATTTCAAATTAATTGGTTTAGTTATTTTGAAATTTCTGTTTAAACCTATGGACATCTTCTGATAAGAAATAATGAACTTCTAAATAAAATATTTATGTCAAATTGCCTAATTACCTCATTCCCGTTATATTCATCTGAAATTTGATAATTGTTAGTACAAATATAAATCCTAGATATGACAAAAGGATTACAAGAAGAAAAAATAATAACAAAAAAGTATGAGATAACTATCATGAGTATATGTTATAAATAGTCAATTGAAATAAATAGTCAAGGCATCTAAAAAGTTATAAAAAATGATACACACGACTATTTATTTCAATTGTATAAATCTTTATTTTCATATCAAATTCAAAAAAATATTAACTAAAATTTTATTATTTTTAGCCAAATAAAAAAATTTAGCCTAAATAATATAGTTATATTCAAGTTTTATTATAAATTGTATTCGAAAAAAATTATCCAAAAAATAACATACTTAAGAAGGTAAAAATATATTTTATTTAAAAAAAATACCACATATACAGAAAAATCCACGTGGCAGACGAGTGCACCCACACTCTTTGCCACATCAGTATTCAAGGAGTTAATGGCTCTCAAAAGTCCAAGTTGAGGAGGGTAATTAAAACTACAAATAGTTGTAAGTAATAATCCGTGTCAAGTTTAGGGAGGTGTTAAGATATTTTGCCTTTAGTATACATATACAAATCTGTATTTAATATTTAAAAAATATATAAATTTTATAGTTTTTGTAGCCATAGAATATGAATAATTCCGGGCAGGATCGTAAGGTTAGTGAATTATAAGTCGAGTCATAATATTACGTGTTTGAAGCTCTTTTTGTTTGCGTGATAGAAAAATTACTCACTTTATAGCCCACGGGTTTTATGCCAGCACGTAATATACATTTTATTAGTGTGCTTTTGCCAGTGGGGTTTTCTTCAAAATGAGCAAAAAAGAAGTAAAAAAGTAAAAAGATCTCCAAACTGGCCAAGCCTCTTTTTCTTTTAATGTACGCATCTTTCCATTTTCTCTATTTTTTTTAAAAAAAATGAAGAAGAAGAAGAAGATATCGTTATCGTCATGGTGACGTTACATAGGCCAAGAGACGCCGTTTAGATCTGAAACTTCTGTTTACCACAATTGTCGCCACCGACACCTATAACATTTACATAGTAACAATTACTTCCTCCCTTTCGGTTCGTGCGAAGTGTGAATCTATTTTTTTTGTCCGTCTCAAAATAATTTAGTTTAAATTTATAATTTTATTTTTAATGAAATTTTTTTATAATCAAATAAATATTTTATATCATTTTTTGATTTATTTAGGACCAAAAATTTTAAATGCTCATTTGGAGATAAAATTTGATGGAAGATTTTTCCAAAAAAATTTTACTTTTTTCGAAATTAGAGTTTATTCGTAAAATTTTCAATTTTTACTTGAAGAATCATTTTGAAAATTTTTGAAAATTTGAAAAACTGTAAAAAACTATTTTTTAAAATTTTCACTCAAGTCACTCACAAAACTTCAAAAACAATCCAAACTGAAGTTTATATTCAAACATAACTCTAAATTTCAAATACCATTTTCATTTGAAAAAAAATTTCACCATTTTTTTAAATTTTACAATTCTTATGTCCAAACGCTTTCTAAAAATCTTTATTATTTTTTAAATTTGTGTCCGGTGAAACAGATTCACGTAAATAAAAACCGGAGAAAATAATTATCAAAAAATAAAACGAGACACATATAGAATAAAGCGGTGCGGTTGGTACTGACTACTAAGTACATTGACTATTGAGTAGTAGCTCAGATTTCTGGTTAACTGTTAGAACGTCATTATATTTGGTAATTTATTGTTTTGGTCAGTTGCTGGTGCTGCTTCATTACTCAAAGGCTCTTTAGTATATCTAGAGAGAGAGAAGACTGAGAAAGAAATCTAGATTTGTCTGAACGGTTTCAGTACCAATGGCTTCGAAGCTGTTAATGATAACTGTGTTCGTGTTGAATCTAATTGCTTTTGGTTTGGCCATTGCTGCCGAGCGGAGAAGAAGCACTGTAAGCACTTCATTATGTTGTTAATTTTTGGCACCTTTTTTTTGTTAATTTAGATGCATAACTCTGTTTCGGACTCCTACTTTTAACTCTCAATTCCATGAGAAATTTGAACAATTACTAGCTCTAACGGCCTTTTCTTCTATTGGGGATCTGTTCGAAACGTAAATCTCTTGCTACAGTTTTGAAGCTTTAGGATGTCGTTTTCCTGTCCAATATTTGGATCTTTGAATATACTATCTGTATAAAGTAAATTTTGGATTAATCATCGGGCGGTTATAGCTAGTATTTGGTTGCAGTACAAGTGATGTGCAATTTTTTTTTATGATTTTCAACTATGGGAAAAATGCCTTCTTCTCCGGAGCATTTACCTTATACTTTGTTTCTTTAGAGGCACTAGGTGCTAGAGATATGGATCCAGGATTTGAAATTTTTGCTTTTACCACAATTCATTTGATTTACTGGTTCGAAGTCAATTATGTCTTATTTAGTAAACTTCTTAACACACATACTGGGCCGTTAATCTGTACCTATAACTATACATTAGAGCTTCAAATTGATAAAATCCAGCTGCCACTAGATGCTACTGATGCAATTTTAAGAAGGTAAATCTCCGTTACCTGTACTCTATTTGCTCCATATTACTTGCTTTCAAAATCTCTTCTTTGTTGAACCAATTTTGTACTTATCTATTGTCTTTAACCAAGTACTGTCATTAACACTAGAAGAAAGAGGGAAAGGACTGCAATTAGCAATATTCTACTATGTTATTGCCTTTGATTTAGTCTTTTATGAATTCTCATCTCTTCAGATTTTATTGCTTAATTTGCATTTTGTGCTTCACCTGATTGAGTAAATCCCTTCATTTATAGGCAACAATCAAAGACGATAGTGAAAACAACTATAGTTATTGCATCTATGACTCCGACATAGCAACTGGCTTCGGTATTGGTGCCTTCTTATTTCTCTTGGTTAGTCAAGTAATTATAATGTTGGCGAGCCGTTGCTTCTGTTGTGGAAAGGCTTTGAGCCCCGGAGGTTCAAGGGCTTGTGCTGTTCTCTTATTCATCATTTGCTGGTAAGTACAGAATATAACAAGCAAAGTACTTTTCGGGGTTCTCTTCCAATATTGTGGCCTTATTGTAAAACAAAGGACATTGTAAAAAGACTCTGCCCTTGTGTTTCAGGATTACATTTTTCATTGCTGAGGTCTGCTTGTTGGCTGGTTCAGTTAGGAATGCTTATCACACCAAGTACCGATCATCATACTTGATTAACGACAAGCCTCTATCTTGTGAAACTCTGAGAAAAGGAGTTTTTGCAGCTGGAGCAGCTTTCATTTTCTTCACCAGCATAATCTCCCAGTTCTACTATGCATCTTACTCTAAGGCCAGGGGTGGCGCCATGCCATATGCTGGAGAACCCGGTGTAGGCATGGCAGCCTATAAATGAGGGTGATCAAAGGTGGTTACGACGTTTTATCTTTGTTAAAATAGCTTTGATTTGAAGTTTTATGTATAATACGACTTTCCATTGTTTAATTGCCTCTGATTTATTGTTGTAGGAGTCTAGTTGGAGAAAGCTTGTATTGCCATAGGGTTCCAAATGTCTTGATTTCTTCATTGCTGCATAAAATTTTTGTTCTACGTTAATATGGATTGGATAAACAGAATACGAACTTTTGTCTGTGAACATCTGTTAGATCTGAAATTAAGAGCAGAACTTTATTTTTCCTTTTTTATCCAAGGATAACATGCCGCTGTGTGTGAGCTTGCTCACATTCTCGGTTCCAAGCCTCGGATAAAGGAGGGTTGCTGTAAACTATCAACCAGCATAAAACTAAAGAATTTATGATCAATCCTCATAATGCTTAATGGAGAAATACAATCCGAATTCACATAGGCGAAGGAATTTTTACATTTCTATGCCACATAGGAAACCTTATTACCCTCAATGTTTAAGGTTTGACTTAATTACACTTAGTATATCAAATTACCAATTCTTTACCATACTTAATTAAGGGTCTAATTAATTGGACGTTTTTTACTCCTTAATTTAAGGTGTTCATATATCCCACGTTTCTCTTTCCTAATTACTCACCCCACCCACGTTTTTACCCATACCCACATTCTTTTTACCATTTTCCCTCTTCTGAAGACTAGCGCCGTTTTTCACCTCCCCTTTCTTCCTCTTCTCCATTCCTTCTTCTTCTCAAAAAATACAGAGATAAGACCCATTTTTTATAATAAGATTTTCTCCATGTAACCCTAGCGAAAAAAAAGAAAGCTGGTCGTCCCCCTCTAAAAGCTTTCAGTGACAGACCGCCATAGCAGCTCCTTCTTCTTTCCTTCACTACACTTAGTGAAATCTGGAAAAAAAAGTCGAAGAACATAGTAGATGGCAGAACAGAGTAGCTACAATTTGATTTCGAATTTGTTGAATTTTTGTCGTTTTTTTGGTTTGTTGATTATGAAAAAATATCGACGAACAACGTTTTTGCAGAATGATTTGATTTGAAATTGAAGATAACGTCTAATTCGTAATTCGTGATTTCAACATAGATTGTAGTTTAATTGTAGTATAAATGTTGTAATTTTGTAGATACCCTTAAAACCAATACAACTTTATACAATACTTAAACTGATTTGTAGTTTTTTTGTAGAAATTTTGTAGATGAAGAGAAAATTTTGTAGTAAACATCTTTTTTCAACATAGATTGTAGTTTAATTGTAGTAATTTTGTAGATACCCTTAAAAACAATACAGATTTATACAATACTTAAACTGATTTGTAGTTTATTTGTAGAAATTTTGTAGATGAAGAGAAAATTATGTAGTCAATATTTTTTCTCAACATAGATTGTAGCTTAATTGTAGTATAAATGTAGTAATTTTGTAGATACCCTTAAAAACAATACTGCTTTATACATACTTAAACTGATTTGTAGTTTATTTGTAGATAAATGTAGAATTTTGTAGATATTAACATAAAATTAGACTTTCATAGAATTTGTAACATAACAATTTTAATCAGCGCTCCCTAATTCCTAAGACCAACGTCGTTTTTCCCCTCCCCTTTCTTCCTCTTCTCCATTCCTTCTTCTTCTCAAAAAATACAGAGATGAGACTCATTTTTTATAATCAGATTTTCCCCGTGACCCATTTTTTATAATCAATTGGCTTTGTTAATGCAGAATTGATGGCCGTTCTTTAATGTGATACGATGTGTAAGTAGAAGAATAATTCCTTTTTCTTTTTACTTGGTTCTCTGTCTGGTATAATCTACTCTTTCCATCCTTTCTTCCATTTGTACTTATACCGTGATTTCAACACAATTGTTATTTTGTGCTGTAAAATAAAAAAAAAGAAAGCTGGCCGTCCATATATCAAATAAGATATTAACGTCGCTATAATCGAGGCTTTTGCATCCGTACCCACTTTTTGTGTCACGTTTTAACTTATACCCGCTTTATAAAAACAATTATATCCGTACCCGCTTTTGCGCATAACTTCAGCATACGGGACTGGAGTAGCAAAAGTAATCACGCAAAACTTCAGCATTCTAGTAGACGGGCCTGAAGTAGCTTGCGAACTTCAGCTCTAGAGCTGAAGTTTTTGTCTTTGTAACTGGGGAACTTCAGCTCTAGTAGATGGGGAACTTCAGTTCTAGAGCTGAAGTTTTTATCTTTGTAACTGGGGAACTTCAGCATACGGGGCTGAAGTTCCCCAGTTATAAAGACAAAAACTTCAGCATACGGGCACTGGGGAACTTTGTAACTGGGAAACTTCAACTCTAGAGCTGAAGTTTTGTCTTTGTAACTGGGGAACTTCAGCATACGGGGCTGAAGTTCCCCAGTTATAAAGACAAAAACTTCAGCATACGGGCACTGGGGAACTTTGTAACTGGGAAACTTCAACTCTAGAGCTGAAGTTTTGTCTTTGTAACTGGGGAACTTCAGCCCCGCATGCTGAAGTTTTGTCTTTATAACTGGCGAACTTCAACTTAATTGGTGAATTTAAGCTCAACGAGGAAAGGGAGCTGAAGTTATTTAAAAAGTGGGTACAAGTTAAACGTTTTTAACAAAGCGGGTATAGGTTAAATGGGGGCGACCAAATAGGGTGCCCCTCACAATTTTTACGCTATAATCAATTCAAATATTTAGTCCCAGATTTGTAGGCGCCTAATTTGGAAGGAATCAGCTCTTAATGTTAGGTATTTAATGAATGGTATAAATTTTATAAGAAAAATATAAACATGGCAGGTAATTATAAAAATATGCACAATTTTGATAATAAGATTTCATATATGGTATAAGAAGGAAAAAATCCCTTTGTGCGACCCGTCATGCCACAGAAATGGTTATTCAATTGACATGATTTGGGAATATTAGAGAAGCTCCAACCCTGTTCCGCACACATATAATTTCTCTGCGGATGGGACACAATTGCAAATTTCCTTAAATGATCAAAGGTGATAACAGCGAGACGTTAATTTGGTGAGTGAGGCACAAAATCGAAAGGCGACTAAATCTAAATTATGCTTTGTTCCCACCTAATTATTTATCATATTGTATCTTGACATTGATTTTCTTCTTGTCGCAGGCTAATTGAGAGAGACCCTTACCTTACACTAATTAACCCATCAGCGAGAAACGTCTGCATGTTCAACAATTGATTGTTAACATGAAAGCTGAAAAATTAACCTACCAAATCTTAATGTGAATCAAAATAAGCAGAAAAGAAAAGCATATCGTATTTCATAGCTTCAAATTTAAAGGCAACAGGAGGTGAAATTCAAAAATAGTTAGATTTATAAGTGGTAATTGAAAAATAGTCACAGTTTCGAAAGTAATCGAAATTTAACCACTTTTCATGTAAAGATAAATCAGAACAAAAACACTGTTCAAAATCCGAAAAATATTCCAGCATAATATGCTGTAGTTCGAATTTTTTACATTTGAACTTCCAGGATAGCATGCTGGAATTTCATAATGTGCTGGAGTTTCAACATAATATGCTGGAAGTTCATATATAGGTGCTCCAATCTCCAGTATATTATGCTGGAACTTTCCGTGTGCTGGAGTTCTAGCATAATATGTTGAAAGTTCATACACATGTGCTCTAATCTCCAGTATATTATGCTGGAATTTTCCGTGTTGCAGCAAAATAGTGACTATTTTTCAATGACTTTGCAAATGCTGGCTATTTTTCAATTACCAGTCCGAAAACTGGCTAGCCCATGCTATTTTCACGATTTATGTGGAATCCAAGAGTCCGTTTATTTGTTCAAGTAGGTCGGGGCCTAAACTGGTTGAAGACGTTAACCGGAAACCTCTCTACTTTTTTCATGAATTAATGTCAATTAACCTAGCTATACTATTATAGAAACTTATTTACCACCTTTATTTAGGTTCCTTATTAATTATTTTGTATATCTATATTTATAACTTATACACAAAACCATAAAAAAAAATAAAAATTCAAGATCCCTTAAATTTAGCCTATCACTTACGTGACACCCACCTCCCATTTCCAATAACCTCCCTACATTTAAAATTTTGTTCCTTATTTAAAAGGATTTCAAAAATATTTTTTCTCTCTCTTAATAATCACCCAAAATCTCTCTTAATTTTTACCCACTGTTATCCCCCCAAAATTGCCGATTCTTTTCCTTTTTCAAAGCTTTTCATCCCCAATTTGTCTCTTTCTTACTATTCACCCAAAATATCTCTTTCTAATTGATACAATGCAAACAAAATTTAAAATATTGTTCTAGAATCAAGCTGTGCATAAGTTTTAAATCTTTTTTTTTCTTTCTAATTTTCAAGCTTTACTCTGAATTAACAATGGCTTTGTACCAATTTCAATGTATTTGTTCTTCTTCATATTTTTTTTATCTATTTAAATAATGTCTCTTTGATATATATATATATATATATATATATATATATTAACAATAGGTAAGAAACCTTTGCATGAATCTTTGAGAAAACGTAACGGAAAATCTGTTAGCGGTACACCAATAGGTAACACAATAATTTGAAGATCTCCTAAAAAACATAGTGAAAAAGTTGTGACCGACACACCTAGTTTCGACTGAGATGTATTTACACAAGAAGAAAATATCAAAAAGTCGAATTCTAGGCATGCAATACATGTAGTGATTGATAAGTAAAAATCTGAATTATATGACAATTGTATTAGATTTGTTTTAGAATTGTATCACATCTGTATCAAAATTGTATGTGACTTGTAGATGATACATCAATACCCAAAAGATACTTGATATAATACTAATACAATTATAATACGATGTTATATTATATTTTTAGTTTAGAGTTGTGATTGAAACTTGAGGAAGATGAAAATCATAATTGTATCATAATTTTTTAGAAATGCATCGCGATTGTATTATAATTGTATTTGTATCATAATTATTACAGGAATAGAATTATAATTGTATGATAATTGTATATTCATTGTATATTATTATGAGCAGTTGTGAGTTAGAGACCAATTTCACAGTTTATATCACAAATATACGATAATTGTATATTAATTTAGTAGTATTGTATCAAGTATTATTTTGGGTATTAATGTACCTGATACAAGTTAGATACAATTGTAGTACAAGTATGATACAATTATTTTTTAGACATTGATGCATCAGATACAATTCAAATAAAATTATGATACAATTCCTGCAACTTCTTCTTTTTCGAGTTTCAATATGAGATTTCACCTAAAACCAACTCTATACTTAACTAATCTCCCTCAAAATTTAGATATCAATTTCAAAGGATATTTTCAATCGTTTGCAATAATACTCAATCCAAACAAATCAAAAATTCTGAAAATATGAAAATCAAATTCAATGGGAAGAGAGAAGATGAAGATTCTGGACATAGGTTAGGGGATTTTGATGTATAAATGTAACGATCTGGTCGGTCGTTATGAGAGTTAGCATCCCGATCCCCTAATAACCGCTTCTCCCATATCTATATATGTTATTGGAACTGGTCAGAGCGTTGAGTGATGAAATCCGAAATGATTTTGGACACATAATCCATAAATGTGAATTTAGCTTTAGAAATCGGGTCGTAGCTAGAGCTGTGTGAAGACGAATCCGGAATGGAATTCCATCGACTCTGTTAGCTCAGTTGGGTGATTCCGGGGTTAGGAGCGTGTTCAGAATGTGGTTTCAAGATCAGTTGTGGATTTAGGCTTGAATTGGCGAAAGTTAGAATTTTAGCGATTTTGACCGATAGGTGAAATTTTGATATCGGACTCGGAATGGAATTTTGAAAGTGACAGCAGGTCCGTAATGTCATTTATGATCTGTGTGCGAAATTTGAGGTCATTCAGATGAGTTTAGACGTGATTCGGTATCGAACGTGGATTTTAAAAATTTCATAAGTTCTTAGGCTTGAATCTTTGCACATTTGATGATTTTGATGTTATGAGATGTGTTTTTAAGGCTCGACCAAGTTTGAATGAGATATTAGAGTTGGTTGGTAGTTTTGGTTTAGGTCCCGGGGGCCTCGGGTGTATTTCTGATGCTCAACAGGTTAGATTTGGATTTAAGAATGCATCAGATTTTGCTGTTATGGTTTTCTCTTGTGCGTTCGCGTGGGTGTAGTCGTGAATGCATATGCATAATAGGCTTCAGGGGTTTTTAGTGCTTCGCGTTCGCAGATAGCAGAGTGCGTTCACATAGGTTTGCCAGGCGCTGCATCACGAACGCAGGGACCTGATCGCGTTCGCATAGCTTTGAGCCAGGGTCCCAGGGGTTTGGTCATTACCCTTTGCGTTTGCAGGCTTTGGACCACGTTCGTAGGCTTTGGACCGCGTTCGCAGAGGGTTAAGGAATTTGAGGTTCACTATCGCACTCCCCCATTCGCGTTCGCATAGACCATTTTCTGCGCGCGTGTTCTTTACTCTTCGCGTTCACGATTGACCTTTCGCGAACGCATAGGTCAATACCTGGGCAGATTCTTTAAGACCCAAAATCGAGGGTTAAAAGCCTATTTTCACCATTTTTGAATTGGGGAGCTCGGGAGGGGCAATTCTTGGAGACTTTTGCACCTGGACAACTTGGGTAAGTAATTTCTAACCTACTTAGATCAATTTCCACGATTCCTAACTTAAATCTAGCCTTTAAAATTCGAATTTGGGTGGAAAATTTGGGAAAAAATTGGATGAATTTCATAGACCAAATTATTGGGTTTTGATAGAGTTTTTGACCTCCGAATTTAGAGATTGTTATATGGTTAGACTCGTGAGTGAATGAGTGTCCGAAATATAATTTTTACCCGATTCCGAGACATGGGCCCGGGGGACTTTTTGGGCGAATTTTCTAAATTCGCGTATTAGCTTCGAACTTATTAGCTATTTTGTTTCCTTCAAATGATATTTACACTATGCAACCGAATTGACTAGATTTGGGCCACCCGGAGTTGGATACTCGTGGCAAGAGCGTGATATTGAGTTGACTAGCGCAGTC
This sequence comes from Nicotiana knightiana, assembly GCA_005239525.1. Classification (NCBI taxonomy): domain Eukaryota; kingdom Viridiplantae; phylum Streptophyta; class Magnoliopsida; order Solanales; family Solanaceae; genus Nicotiana; species Nicotiana knightiana. The sequence continues at coordinate 32,480 of ML394488.1, forward strand.
AAGGTAAGTGGCTTGCCTAACTCTGTGTTGGGGACTTCCTCTTAGGCATTTTTATACTGATTTTGTTACGTGGACGCCGTGTATGTGAGGTGACGAGTGCGTACACGGTTCATTGTTGCTAAAATTCCATTTTTCCTTCCATGCAATCACTCATTTTCATTCCTGTCCTTACTTGATTTCCTCTTATTACCTACTAGTTGTATCATGCTTAGGTAGTTTTACTTTATTCTTGCCTGTTGTTTTTTCTGAACTGTTTAATTAAGCCGTATCCGACATACTTCTGTATTTCATATTTAAATTGGGACTACGAACCAAGATCAGGGAGCTTTCCCCGTGTACTGCATTGCATATTTAAATTGGGACTACGAATCGAGATCTGGGAGCTTTCCCCCGTACTGCATTGCATAATTAAATTGGGACTACGGACGGAGATCCGAGAGCTTTTCCCCTATACTGCATAGCATATTTAAATTGGGACTATGGACTGAGATCCGGGAGCTTTACCCTTGCACTGCATTGCATATTTACTGTTGAGATATATGCTGTGCTGAGCCGAGGGTTCTCTTTCATTTATTTAATCTTGCCCGTTTCCATTAACCCTGTTTATCATTGCTTATCTATATTTCACTGTTTAAATTTATAACTGACTTATTTTAAAACTCAGTAGAGCCTCAACCTGACCTTGTCACTATTTGACTTGGGTTAGGCTTGGCACTTATTGAGTACCGAATGTGGAGTACTCACGCCCTTTCCAGCGCATGTTTTCCCCATGTGCAGATCCAGGTACCAGTGCACCGTACAGTGGCTAGGCGTATCTTAGCAGCTGCTTAGGAGACCGCGAGGTAATTTTGCCGCATCCGCAGGATCTCACAAGTCCCCTTCCTACTCTAGTATAGATATAGAAGATATATAGATACATTTTCCTTATTCCTTTGTATAGAGATACAGTAGTTCAGAGTTTGTGACTTTGTGATGTTCCGGATTTTGGGAAAAGTAAAAGCTGTAAATGCCGAGCGGCTAAATTTTATAGCATTGCTTCTTCTTTACTGTTTCTATTATTGTTTTGTCTTATTTTCCGCAAATTTTAGGCTTACCTAGTCGTAGAGATTAAGTACTGTCACGAGACCGTTCGGAGGGTAATTCGTGTCGTGACAATAAAAGGAAGAAGAGAAAAGAGGATAGGGAAAAAAAAATGAAAGAATGTAATTGAGTCCCTTAATTGTAGGCACTAATAATGGGATGCCATCCTTTTAAGAGGGAACATCACAATTTATAAGAAAAATCTAGATACTCATTAAAAGCTACAAAACATAGAGAAAATAAATAGGTTTTTATTATAATATAGCGAGGTAAATTTTCCTAAACTGTTTGTGCTATAGTTGCTAAGCCTAAACTTAGCTAAAATGCTACTAATAGTTGTTAGCAGTGGTATACATGTCGCTGCATGTCCACTTGGCCCAATAAATTGCATTTTGCATCTCGCGAATATAACTTGTCGGTACCAAGTCATGATTATCTCTTGTTATAATGTTGAAATAAACAATGTATCTGGCATTCCTGAGATTCAGATGGATCCGAGTCTTCATTAATGCCCTCTTCTTCTACCCCTTTTTTTTTTATTTTTTATTTTTTTTATTTGTGATGGTGTTTTGTGTTGTAATAGCTGGTGGTTATGGTGTTTGTGGTGGTAAAGCATGTGTGAAAATGAGGGAAAATGAGGGAAAATGAGTTTTCTGGGTAGTGTATATTTATGTATGTATCCATTATTGTGATCACGTAATGTTTGCCTCATAAAATATTCCTATAAAATCCACAAAAATAAATTTTTCCTAATTATTTTTATGTTTCATAAAATTCTAGGAATTTCTTGTTAATTGTTGTTTTTATTTAGTTACATATTTAATATCCTAAAATCATAGAAAACACCAAAAAAGTTCAATGTTGCATTGCATAAGCATTTTAGATCTTAATTGTATTTATGATTTTATTACACGAGTTAATTGCATTATTAAACAAAAAATCACAAAAATACAATAGTTATGTCTACATTTTAGCTTTTAGTTTTAAATTAATTAGTGTTAAATTAGTGAAAATAAGTAAGATTAATTTACAAAATAATTTAAGTTAGAGTCTAATTTAGGATTTTATTTAGCTTTGTTTAATTAATAAAATTTGAATTTTTAAAATTAAAGAAAAAGAAAAAGAAAACAAAGAAACAAAGAAGGTTGTTTCACATTGGGCCGCAAAGGCCCCAAATCAATTTGCTGCCTATGCCCAAACTCTCTCCAACCGGTCCACCCCCCACTAAACCAAAACGATCCCGTTTCAATTAGCTCAATCCCCATCGTTGATCCTCCCCCGATCTAACAGACCGGAACCCTCATCCCATTCCCTTAAAAATGTCGGAACACCCCCCCCCCCAAAACCCTAGAGACACCCTTCAGTTCCCTATCTCCCTTATCTTTCTCACCTCTCTAACCCTCCACCTTCCGCCGCCGTCGGAAATCGCCCACGACGGCGCCACCACTTCAATCCCACCCAAATTTATACCACACAATCCCCACACCCTCCTAAACCTTAACCCCTTTACTAATTTCCCCAAAATCCCCACCAAACTTGTCAGATTTCAGATCTAAAAAGTCACAAAAACCTAAGTCCACCCCATTTTGAGTTTTCCCAATATCCGGCCTACCTGAGGTTCATACCAACACTAATTGAACACTCTTGTTGAGAGTTATCAATTGGAGTCAATTTTGGACCTATTCTAAGCCACCTGAATTCTGCCACCACCATGGAAGCTCCATAATGTTGATTTTTTTGCCGGTATATGGCGGACATCGTCACATATAGCATTGTGTACACCTCGAGTGTGGGTTAATGTTTATGTAACAATGGCGACTGTTAGTCGGATGTTTTCTTTTGGGGCACCCTTGTCGTCAAGGAGTAATCCTTCTTTTCGTTTCTTTGATTACTGCTTATTTTAGGTTCATGGATTGACATTTTTGTGTTCCATGTTATAGATTAGGTTTATTTCAATATTAACAATATGTTTTTAGTATTGGCTTCAACTTTTGTTAAATTAATTAATTGATAGTTATTTTAAAGGTGTATCAATATGCTGATTGTTAGTATGTCTTCTCGTATGTTTAGCATGCTTTATATTAGTTAGGATTTCAAATTCATCAATTCTGTGATTAGGCCAATGTTTTAAAAGCATAGCAGTGAGTTTTAATTTGTTTAAAGTGGCGTTAATTATTTAATTACATGTTGAATTAGTTTAATTGCCTAAAATAGATTAACGTTTGAATACTGCTTGTTGTGCTGTGATTTTTAATCCATCTAAGTTTTTGTATAGCTGTTTGTAATTACTGAAATTCAAGGGTCTAAAAGAATAGGAAAAGGAAGGAATCTGTTTTTGTTTGGTTGGAAATATATTAAAATGGGGTAAAAATTGAAGTTTCAAAAGGTTAAAAGATTCTGGAGTAAAAAGAAGCTTCTAAAAGGGGACAACTGTCCAAACCTATTGATAAAAGATACCGAAAACTTTGATAAACATTGGAAAAGGACAGTTGTCCATTTATGTTCAAAAAGATGCTTTTCCCCCTAAATTTTAGGGACTGACATTCCAGAATTATTCTCTGATTTTACCTCACACATAACACATGCTCATATTCTATAAAAAGGACTCCTCCTCTCATTTTACCACAGATGTTAATTTTCTGGCATTCTCACCTGCTCCTCCTCTCATTTTACCACAGATGTTAATTTTCTGGCATTCTCACCTGCACATTCACTGATTCTCCAATGAAAAACAATCTGAGAGTTGAATTTAAACTTAGAAAAAAATTAAAAAAAGAGGGTTGCCATTTTGAATTCCATGCCACTGTTTCAGTAGTTCTTAAGTTCTCGTTGGATTTTCGAGTGGATTTGAGGCTGTTTTCTTGTTGTTTTCTGCTATTTTCTATTGTTTCTTCTCCAACTTCAGAGATCTATTTTCTTATTCTGCTTACTTGCTGCATCCAGGTACACCTTGATCAAAGGATATAAATTCTATTTTATTTGACTAAAAATTTTATAGATGTGTTTGTGCCTAGTTGTTTCCTTTGCTGTCAATTGATTGGCATTCATTATAGCATATTCTATTTGTTTGCTGTCATGAGAACCTAAATTGAATTGTAAGTTAAGTTTGTTGTATCTTTCATGCTAGAAAAAATAGTTTTCTTTTAAGTTTGTTTTACTAATTCTCCTCGAATAACTGGTACTATTAAGGATGAGATTTGGACTGGGATACATGTGAAGGCAAGAGGAGGAAATAGTATGCGCTGGTTCAAGTGCCTGAAGCATATTTTCATTAAGCCACTATTAAGATATTACTCTCTATTTAGTTCAGGTCATGACTTTGTTCATTAAGTTATGTCTATAATTTTGGAATTGAACAAATATTCTTGCTCGTAATGTTGTACCTAATGCAGTCCCCTGCAATGATAGCTTTGTGATTGTAAACTGCCAATGGGCTGAAGGACGTTACAAATCTGGAAATATTAGTAATGGTCATGCTATTTGAGAAATATGTAATTAGTTTAAAGCAACACTCACAGGTGTATGTGTAGTCCATTCGATACTTTAAATGTATGAATTAATTACTGATTTTTATTAAAGCTAGCAACCAGGTCAATTTGTTGAAGTGGTAAATTATGATCCATTTCCTTGGGACTCTTGTCTTGATTTGGCTTTAATTTTAAATTTGTGGCTACTCATGAATGTGTAATGAGCAGGGTTATCTTTGTAAAGAACCCATTTGAGTTTAAAGTACCGATTTCTTCTTGTTAAACGTCCCACACGGTATTATTGGGCCTATATGTCACTTGGTCCATTTCAGGCATTTAGGACTAGTTTGAAAAATCACTGAACGCTAGAATATGACCAATTTAATTCCTAAGAATTCATTCCATACTCTTAGTTTCAGTAGCTTTTGTTGATTAACTTCATGTGATTGAGTCTAATGTCTTACATTAATTACAAAATTAGAATAATATTTGTAAACATCGTAGCTTGCTTTAGGCGCAATTAATAATAAATCATCGTGACTATGAGTACGGTTCTCTTGGCTTAGTCACGATATATAATCCCCAATTCGAGTGTGCCTTTCACGTGACTCGACCATAACTTCAAACATTAAAATCAACATGTTATAAATCGCGGGTGCGTTTCACATGACGCGATTCGCAATGTGTACAAAAACAAACGAGTGTGCGACATCGCGAGTTGTTCAAACAAATTCCATAAATACGAAAAGCGGTCAAAAAATAAAAAATGCACAATAGGTTTTTAAATATGTATTAAATCAGATAATTAGGCCAATTGTTAATAGTTGAGCGTCTGTGCTAAAACTACGAAACTCGGGAGTGCCTCACACCTTCTCTCGGGTTAACAGAATTCCTTACCCGGTCTTCTATGTTTGCAAATAAGAGTCAATTTCCTCGATTTGGAATTTAAAATAAATCGGTGACTTGGGATACCATAAATTATTCCAAGTGGTGAATCTGAATAAATAAATAATCCCATTTCGAATAATATTACTTTAATTAGAAAAACTCCCTATCCTCTCCGGAAAAAGGAGGTGTGACAATCATGTGCCGTATATTCACATATATCATGTATTCCGTAAAAAAATGTTATATACAATGACTCTCCTTTTATTTATTTCGAAACTGATGGACCTTTAAGATTTGAGTATTAAAAATTTTATGAGAAAATGCTAGTCCAATGTCTAAAATTTTATAAGTTATTACAAACGTTATATCACACTCTATTATTTTGTAAATAAATTAAAAATTATATTAGCAAACATTAGAGCCGACTCCCGAGTCTAACGTTGTTCAAAAGGAATAATATTCCAGAGGCTATATTTACACAACCTTTTAAAGGAGGGACAAAGTTTAAGAGCCCGTTTGGATTGGTTTAAAAAGTGACTTTTCAGCAGAAATAGTTTTTAAGCCAAAAACAATAAGCTGGGGTTGCACAACTTATTATTTTTGGCTTGTTTTAAGCAGTATTTAACTTATTTTAAGCACTTTTTAACTTTGACAAACACTGAAAAAGTTGAAAAGAGCTTAAAAGCTGATTTGACTAGCTTAAAAACCAATCCAAACACACAAGCAACCATTCTTAGGGCTGCTCTTTAGACATTAGTCAGTACTTATTTTGTCTTGAAAATTTGAACTAAAAAACTTAATTTCAGGAATATTCAGGACTAAATATCCTGAAAATTGAACTGCAAAACTGAAATTCATAATACATTGGCTAACCCCTAAATAACAGCCCTTTAAAGTGGCTACCTAGAGACTAAACAAATAATCCTGTCTTCTGTGTTTGCGGACCCTAAATAACAGCTCTGACTAAATAAATAATTCCATTTCGAATAATGTCACTTTAATCAAAAAAACTGCCTATCTCCTCGGGAAAAAGGAGGTGTGACAGCTCTGGCGACTCTGCTGGGGATTTACGAACCCAGAATCTATGGTTCAAGGTTCAGAATTTGAGCTTAGATAACTGTTATGCTTGGCTTTCATGATTTTATGATTTTTACATGTTTGAACCTAATGTGCTAAATGTCGCTTTTTACCGCTTTGATAATGTGACATGTATATAAACTGTTACGAAAACCCTTCTTCTCTCTGAGTCTTCTAAATCTTCTGGGAAGCGTGCGCTTCGCGTGGCTTCTTTCTGTTAGAATCATATCCTAATTTTAGAATGAGGTTCGGACAAGTTGCAAAGCCGGTGAAGCTTCTGTATTCCCAGTACGCTGCCCCCCCCAGCTCGAGTTGTCTGATCGGGTAAGCCAGGTCTAGAACAATACACCCAGGATTCAAACTTAGAATGACATATACTCATGCCGGATCCGTAGTAGGTACATTGTTTGCATCACGTGCATTTGACTTTGGGGACTCAACACAGGGATTGGGTCCGTCTAGGACAAGTGTACCTAAAAGTTAAAAGACCATCCTAATACATGTTACGTGCTATTTGTGCATTTATTTGCTTCGACTTGTATATTGACTGGCTTCTACAATAGAGAAAGAAAATCAAGAAAATCCAAGAGTGAGGAAGGATAGAAAAACACCCGGTTCTGAAAATTCCGGTATTCAAAAATCCCGAAACTTTGCCAAAATTTTGAAAAAAATAAGAAAAGTCATTTCAAAATAAATCATGTTTTTCTGTGCGTCAAAACTTACCGAACTACGCGAGTTTGATTCTCACCGGATGTGAGATACGTAGGCAACCTTCATCGGGTCCAGCCCCGCTTTTGCAAAAAATAACCAAAAATATGAAAAATGTCGTCATTTTTTTATAAATAAATTTAGGTGATGCCGTTTTTGGCCAAATAGCCAGAAATGTCCCGACGGGACGCCGGAAGGCCCTTTTTGCAAGAATAGCCACCTATGGCACTTTTTCTAAATTTGGCTACTTAGCAAGCACAACCCTAAAATCTTCTCTTCTGAAGTGCTGAAGGGCCGTATTTGCAAAGGTGGCCTTGAGTTGTTTTAAGTTATATTTTTGCAAAAATAATCTTTTTTAGTCAGTAATTAAACAAAATCCACATGTTTTTAACCAGTCACCCTTAATAAAAATGTGTAGGATGAGCACTGTTAAAAATATACCTTTTTGAGTAGTAGATGAGATTCCACTAAGGCTCCACATGTGGTGAGACAACCTAGGGGAGGACAACAAGCGTTCTGTGACCAAAGCTCTAGGTGGGCTCACCGGTCTTCTGAAGATTAAGCTCAGGGTTGATATAATTGAAGCTTTGATACCCTTTTGGGATGCGACATATAATGTCTTCCATTTCTCCGACTTTGAATTGACCCCTACAATGGAGGAAATAGTAGGTTATGCTGGTTTTGACGGGAATCTCAGGCGCCAATATCCAGTAGCACCCAGAATTGTAACCCCCCATAAGGTTTTGGACCTTTTGAGCATTAACCAGCAGGTTAAAGATGAAAATTTGGCCAAAGGATTCTGCACACTGTATTTCTTATATAGCCGGTATGGAGACTGATGCGAGACTAAATTGCATAGTTTAACATGTGATATACCTTACATTTTATGCGCATTAATGATAAAATTACACTTGTTATGTGCTTAATGGAGTTTATTTCATGCGTAGGTGAAGTGGAGATGGAAACGGAGCTAAAAGGATGCAAATACGTCGAAAAATACGCGAAAGGAGACACCCGGGCGATAGCCGGGCGACAGAGCCAAACACACTGACCCTGCCTGGCGTTAGCCAGGCGTTTGGGCTGAAACGCCAGCCCCACCCTGGCGTTAGCCAGGCGTTTGGGCTGAAACGCCAGCCCTGGCCTGGCGTTAGCCAGGCGTTTGGGTCCAAACGCCAGGTCCCCAGTTCGGCCAGAAATCGAGTTTTGACGGGTTTAAGTGTTTTCTAATTGAAATAGAAGTCTCCTACACGGTTAGGGTTCACCCTAAACCTATAAATAGACTCCTAAAACACAACTACAAAGGGAGATTCACAGGGATACACAGAATTTCGAGATTAGAGTGGATCTAAGGCAAAACATCAATTTGTACATATTTTCTTCCTTACTTTGTAGTTTAATTATGCTAGTTGTTTTAGATTTTATTCTTATGAATTTGTTTAGCTAATTTCGTGTGGAACCCGTTGGGGAATAAACTTCTTGTGATATTAATATAGTTTTGATTGGTTGATTAAACTCTATTTGTTCAACTACGTTCTTGTTGTAGTTGATTGAAGGGCCCTCAATTAGCTGTGCCTATTTATTATGTATCTACTTGAGAGAGAGTGCATATTTAGGTAATTGTTTGAACAACACCACTCCCAGAGTATAGACGAAAGTCATAACCGAGGGTTTAGAGGTTGGATTAGAGATAACGATACTTCGGGTGCAATCTAAGTGAACTGTAATGCAATCTAGCTAGCGTAACTTGAGAGAGTGCGTCTAGTAAATTATCATAATTACTTGAGAGAGATTTATGGTAGATAGAGCGTTCATGATTGATAGAGACGATTAATCAAGCTATACGAAGTATCCGATAAGTAAGTTCACCAGCGGGGGAAACTATAACCTTAGATTTTTATTACAATTGTTTATACATTAGTATAGCTAATCTTTGCTTTTAATCTTTAGTATTAGTAATTTAAATAACATCAGGTGACAGCTGAGTACTAATTTAAACAGCCTGCTTGATACGTCCATTCCCTGTGGGATCGACTCTGGGTATAATACCCCAGGATTATATTTGCAACGCCCGCTTAGTCTTCTACAAGACATAGTTGAGCGTGATCATTGGTACACAAGGATAGGTGAGGCCCCGGATGCCGGTCTCACCCCCCTAGGTTCGAGTCGTGAAAATAGTGGTATCAGAGCAGTTCTATCCTAGGGAGTCTACAAGCCGTGTCTAGTAGGGTCTTGTTTACAGATGTGCGGTGCACCACATTATATAAGCGGGGGACTACATGGCATTTAGGAGTTGTTTACCCTTCTTTCAAATCTAAATTGTGCTGTAAAACTGAGTTATAGGAAATTTTAGTTAAACTTACGTGTTGGCATTCACATGCACATATGAAGGTGACTAGGAAGACTTCCAGAGGAGAGAAATGGGACTAGTAGGGTACCCCCAGTAATTGGGGCCCAATCTAAGGGCCAGGGAGAGACCCCTACTCAGCCATTACCGACTCCTCCACCGCCTGAGGAGATTCCTAGGAGACCGCACATTCAACTCCCCCTCCGTCTCCATTAGATCAGGACTTGAGGAGTGTGGTGCATTTATTGACACGGTTGTAGCTACCTAGCAACAGGCTAGGGCGTCCACTATTGCAGGATCTTCTGAGGAGTCAGGGAGTTCAAGGGTCCGAGAGTTTATTTCATTGACTCCCCCAGAGTTCACGAGGACATATCAGAGGGAGGCCCGCAGGATTTCATAGATCAGCTTCACATGATCTTTCGGGTTATGCATGCCATGAAGAAAAAGGCAATTGAGCTAGCATCTTTCCGACTTCGAGGTATAACCATCATTTGGTATGAAAGGTGGGAAAGGTCTAGGGGACGTGATGCACCTCTAGCTATTTGGGTGAATTTTTCGGACCAGTACTTACCGTGGGACATCCGACATGCTCAAGTCATCAGTTTCTAGCCCTTAAGTAGGGCAATATGAGTGATTGAGAATATAGTCTCCGTTTTGACTCATTGACCAGATATGCACCATCCATAGGTTCTACTATGCGGGACAGGATTCATAGGTTTATAGCAGGATTGGCCCGAAAGTTGACCGAGGCATGTGCCATCGCTGCATTGCATGATAGTATGGGTACCTCTCGGATTCAGGGATTCACACAGAATATAGAAATGGGTAGGCGTCGGTAGCAGGGTACGGAGAGTACTGAGTCAGGACAATGTAAAAGGATGAGATTTGCGAGGTCTCAGGAGCAGCCTCAGGCTAGTTATAGGCCCCAATACTTCGAACGACCACATAGGACTCTACCACCTCAGCTACGGTTATAGGTATGACCTTTATACTCAGTCAGGACTAGGTGAAAGCTCCCAGGCATCGGGTTTGCAGTGACAGCGAGGTTCAGGGCAGACATGGTCATTTCTACAGCGGTTTCCATCTGTGGTAGAGGACAATTGGGATAATGTCTAGCCGGTTCCGATACTTGTTATACATGTGGACGTCCGTAGAATATGATGCGAGATTGCCCAAATAGAGATTCTGGGGGATATTGCACAACCAGCAAATTCAGCAACATGATCATCTATGTTCGTGCATCCTTCAGGGCGCGAATCTCAGTCTTCGGCTGGTAGAGGTCGAGGCAGAGGTAGAGGTTCCAGTTCAGGTGGTAACCAGAATCGTAGCTATTCTTTAGCGGGTCGGCATGACTAGGAGTCCTCACCAGATATTGTGACAGGTATGTTAACCATTTGCTCTCATGATGCTTATGCCTTGATAGACCCAGGATCTACTTTATCATGTATTGCCCCATTTGTCACGGGGAAGTTTGGTATATTTCCTGAAATACTAAGTGTTTCTTTTGTGGTATCTACATCAGTCGGAGAATCAATTATTTAGACGGGTTTACTGAGGTTGTATGGTGACCGTTTGTGGTCGTCAGACCTCAGCCGACCTAGTTGAGCTAGAGATGTTGATTTTGATGCTATCATGGGCATGGACTGGTTGGAAACTTGCTATGCCACAATTGATTATAGAGCAAAGACAGGTATATTTCATTTTCGGTGAGCTAGTCCTTGAATGGGTAGGTAATATAGAGACCAGAGGTAGGTTTGTTTCTTACCTGAAGGCGAGGAAAATGATCGCAAAAGGTTGCATTGACCATATTTTCCTAGTTAGAGATGCATATGCTGGGTGCCTACACTTCAGTCTATTCTAGTAGTCAAAGAGTACGCAGATGTATTCCCAGATGAACTTCCAGGTATCCCTCTAGAGCGAGAGATTTATTTTGGCATCGATTTTCTTCCGAGAACTCAACCAATATCCATTCCTCCGTATAGAATGGCACCTTCTTAATTGAAGGAGTTGAAGGAGCAGTTAAAAGATTTGTTGGAGAAAGCTTTCATCAGGCCCAGTACCTCACATCGGGGTGCACCGGTACTATTTTTACGGAAGAAATACGGCTCGCTGAGGATTTATATCGATTATAGGCAACCGAACCAGGTAAATATTAAGAATAAGTATACACTTCCAAGGAGAAATGACTTGTTTGATCAGTTCCGAGAAGATAGATGCTTTTCAAAGATAGATTTGAGGTTGGGGTACCACCAGGTCAGAGTTCGGGAGAAAGATATTCCCAAGACAGCCTTCAAGACCCAATATGGCCACTTCGAGCTCCTTGTCATGTCCTTCGGATTGACGAATGCACCTACCATATTTATGGACTTGATGAATAGCCTATTCCGGCCATATTTAGACATGTTCCTGATATTCTTTATTGATGATATTATGGTTTATTCACGTTCATAGGATGAGCATGCGGACCACCTGCGGGCGGTACTCTGAACCCTCCATGATAATAAATTGTATGCTAAGTTTTCTAAATGTGAGTTCTGGTTGAAGTTTGTAGCATTTGGGGCACATTGTATCCGATGGAGGAATAAAGGTAGACACTCAGAAGATTGAGGCTGTGAAATCCTGGCCTAGACCTACCATTCCAACACATGTTCGTAGCTTTCTAGACTTAGCAGGATACTACCGGAGGTTCGTAGAGGGTTTTCTTCCCTTTCAGCACAATTAATGAAGTTTATGCAGAAAGAAACTAAGTTTCATTGGATGGAGGCTTGCGAGCAGAGTTTCCAGGAGCTTAAGAATAGGTTGACCTCAACGCCAGTTCTAGCACTTCGAGAGGGTCCAAATGGTTATGCCATGTATTGCGATGCCTCGGGTATTTGTTTAGGATGTGACCTGATGCAACATGGGAAAGTAATTGCATATGCTTCAAGGCAGTTAAGGAAGTATGAGCGGAATTATCCGACCCACGACCTCGAGTTAGCTGCGGTTGTCCATGCACTTAAGATATGGTGGCATTATTTATATGGTGTTCATGTTGATGTATTCACAGATCATAAAAGGCTACAATATATCCTTAAGCAAAAAGAGTTGAATTAGCGACATATACGATGACTTGAGTTATTGAAAGATTACGATGTTAACATTCTCTACCATCCAGGGAAAGCTAATGTTGTAGCAGATGCCTTAAGTCGCCGATCTATGGGTAGATTAGAACATGTAGAGGTCGAGAAAAGACAATTAACTAGAGAGATTCATCAATTGGCTTGTTTGGGGGTTCGGTTAGTAGACTCTGACAATGGTGGAGTTGTACTCCCAAATACTGCAAAATTATCTCTTATAACTGAAGTAAAGGAGAGGCAGTACGAGGACCTAGAGTTGGTTGAGTTGATAAAACAAGTTTTGCAGCAGAAGAAACCGTTGTTAGAGCTCAAGGGAGATGAGGTTCTCAGATACATAGGTCGTTTGTGTGTTCCAGATGTGGCAGGGCTACGAGAAAGGATTATTTCAGAGGCAGATTATTCGTTGTACTCCATTCATCCTGGGTCAACAAAGATGTATCATGACATTAAGAAGGTGTACTACTGGAACGATTTGAAGAAGAGCATTGATGAGTTTGTTGCTCAGTGTCCTAGTTGCCAGCAGGTGAAAACAGAGCACCAGAAGCCTGGTGGGGTAATGCAGACTATAGAAATCCCGACATGGAAATGGGAGGTGATAAACATGGACTTTATCATGGGTTTACCTCATTCTCATCATAAGCTCGATTCTCATCATGGGTGATAGTCCATAGGCTCACGGAATCAACTCATTTCTTGCCGGTCAAAATCTACATATACAATAGAAGATTATGCAAATTTATATATTAAGGAGATAGTGCGACTACACGAAGTACACGTATCTATTATATCTGACCGTGGAGCCCAGTTTACAACACATTTTTGGAGGTTATTTCAAAAAGGTCTAGGGAGTTAGGTGAATTTCAGCACAACTTTTCATCCACAGACTAATGGACAAGCCGAGCGTACAATTCAGATGCTCGAGGATATGTTACGAGCATGTGTGTTGTATTTTAAAATAATTTGGGATGAAAATATACCTCTTATCTTGTTTGCATATAATAACAGTTACCACTCCAATATCCAGATGTCTCTGTACGAGGCTTTGTATAGGTTTAAGTGCAGATCTCCTACATGGTGGTTTGATATTTGAGAATCTGGGTTACATGGGCCAGACCTGGTTTAACATGCAATAGAAAAAGTAAAGTGTATCGGGGAGTGAGTGTTGACAGCTCAGAGTCATTAGAAGTCACATTCTAACGTTCGGCGACGAGACTTAGAGTTCGGGGTTAATGACTGGGTATTCTTAAAGTTGTCACCTATAAAGGGTGTGATGAGGTTTGGTAAGAAAGGAAAACTTATCCCATGGTATATTGGTCCTTATAGGATCATTCAGAGAGTGGTCCAAGTAGCATATTAGTTAGAATTACTCCAGAATTGGAGTCTGTCCATCTGGTTTTTCACGTATCAATACTACGGAAATGCATTGGCGATCCTACACGAGTGGTGCCCACGAATGATGTATGGATTATAGAGGACTTTACCATATGAGAAAATTCCGGTTGCCATCCTAGACCAACAAATTCGCAAGCTACTGAATAAGGAAATAGCCTTCGTGAAAGTTTTATGGAGAAGCAAGAATGTGGAAGAGATGACGTAGGAAGTGGAGGAAGAAATGAAGACCAAATAACCCCACCTATTTCAAATTGAATATATGGCTCAAGGTGGGATACCTTAGCATAACTCTATTCAGGCCAGTAGGTCATCAGGTAAGCTCTCATTTTTGACTATCGGATTTTATAATGGATAGTTGTGTGAAGCCAAGTGCTGCTATTTATAGACTGTGGCCATGTGTGCATGTATAGTATGTTTTCTGGATGCGTACAAGTAGGTTTTACTCTAGTGTACGGAGGAGACTCTGGCATAATTTTCCCAAAGTATGTAAGAGTAAACATTCGAGGACGAATGTTTCTAAGGGGGGAAGGATGTTACGTCTCGCATTTTCGTACGTTAATTTTCCATCATAATTTAATCGACGTAAGTTCGGGAATGAGATTTTCTTGAGATTATAAGCATTATGCTATTTCAAACACGTGATGAGTAAATTCGTGAAGGAGATAAGGTAAGCAAATAGAAAAAAATGAGTTCGTCAAAGTTTGGCAATTTGAGATAAAATATGGTCCAAGCTGTAATAACCCGTATTTATGGACTAGTGCCATAAAAGGTACCATATGACCATGATAGTATGATGTATAAGGTGTATTAAACACAAGTAGTATTTTAAGTAATTTGAGATAATTCTTAATTACGTGGGTAATTGGTTAATTATTGGTTTAATGGGAGATTAACCATGTAATTATGGATTTGTGAATAATTATAGGTGGGGACAAAGCCCCCCTCCCCCCTCGTGGCAGCAAGTAGAGGAGGATTGGATATGGCTTGACTTTGGACAATTAATTAAGAAGACACATGGATAATCTTCTAATACACTCCTTGCAAACACATAGAAAGAGAAGGCATAATACTTATCCCTACACTTGTCTTGAAGTAATACCAAATTCATTTGGTAAGTGAATTATACAAAATGCAAAGCCAACAACTCTTATCTTGAATGAATACCATGAATCCATTTCATAAGTGGGTTATACAAATTGAAAGCCAAGCACTCTTATCTTGAATGAATACCAAGAATCCATTCCGTAAGTGGGTTATACAAATGTAAAGACAAGAACTCTTATCTTGAATGAATACCAAAATTCATTTGGCAAATGAGTTATAGTATTAGTTCAGTTGCATCTTTCAGTTATTTTATTGCCTTGCATATTCGGTTCATTCTTTCGTACTAACGTCCCTTTTTCTGGGGACGTTGCGTTTCATGCATGGAGGTTCAAATAGACAGACAGGTAGACCTCCTCAGTAAGTGTTGCTAGAGTTCAGCTTTAAGGGTAAGCTCCACGTCCTTTGGAGTTTCCGGGTCTAGAAGTTTTGTGTACATATTGTGTATATATGTATATAGGCTATGGGTAGGTCGGGGCCCTGTTCCGATTAGAGTACATCCATCAGTAGAGGCTTGTAGACATATCCAATCAGTTAGTGCAGTATGTTGGACTTGTATGCCCTGTATGTATATTTTGTTGGCTTGTCAGCTGTAGTAGTTATGACGTCTTTGCTGGCCTAGCTTTATAGTGATATTTAGTCGGTGTTAATTTCCATTCAATTTTATATTTTGCTTCAAAAACTGCCTTTCAATGTGGCCCATGGCCAAAGTATGACATTATATGTTCAGAGTCTCTTAGTCGCAAGTTGGTACGCAAGGATACGTGAGGCACCGGGTGCTGGTCTCGCCCCCCAGGTTCGGGGCGTGACAAACATACCTCGTCTTGATCTTCATTAAAATACTACAATATTTGGAAATCATATCCACTTCGATCTATTTATAAATATAAATAAATTGAACATAAATTGGGAAGGAGTACATGGTTCCAACTCATTTGAATATTTTATCAAACACTAGGTGTGCATTAAGGTTTTAAGGTCCTCCTATGGTGGATTCCTTAACCCCGCTGCCCAAAGTTTACCCAAATGAGCTCAAAAATCTTCCCACTAAGATTGATGGTACATGCATGCATAATGAACAACTCCCGCACCCAAGAATTGATTTTCTCATTACCTATTTCAAACTGAATCCGGAAATTAAGGGTTAGGGAGCAGTATCATACCTCTAGGATGAATACCTAGATATATTTTCCTTGATAATTCTCCCAGCCTTGAACAATGTTTGGTAGACAATTAGTTTAGGAACCCCCTCTTACTCAAGAGCACTTCCCCACTCTCAAAATATCATATTCTTACCTTACAAAATGCCTCTGATGACTATATATCGAAATAGGGTCGGGTTACAAAATTAGAAAAAATGAAGCCCCGAAGAAGTTGTGTGGTCGCATATAATTCTGCAGTCTGCAAAATAGATCGCATAATGGCCCTCCGGAACTGGGCATTTCTGTGCCGGTATGCGACGGGTTTGCGATCCGCAGATCAGTTTTGCGATTGCAGAATGGACCACAAAAATGCCCTACTTTGGCAAAAATTTTCTTTAACTCCCCAACTCGTTGTTCAACCCAAAAATTATGTACGGGGCCTTATGAAACCCATAAGTCTACCTTGGCATCATGAAGAATCTATACAATTATCAATACATAAGTCCACACTGGCATCACGAAACCCCAGGATCTTGGTGAAATTTTATGGGGCCTTACATCCTCCCCTGCTTAAGGTCATTCATCCTCGAATGAGGGTAAAAATCCTCCATTAGAAACCAACGTGACTCAGTTGCTATATGACAGACCAACAATTCAATTTTCTTTTACTAGCACCCTAATTTCCAAAAATATTAGAAGAGTTTCCCCTGTAACTGGGCCTATCCACTTACCAAAGAATCCCAAAAATCAATCCTAACAACATATACATAATCCAACAATGCAATATAACATGAAACTAACACCAACTGTGTCTCATAGAAAATATATTACCAGAAAATGAATACCCTTAGCATAAGATGTATAAGTGAAACATAATAATAATTCACGGGGGAAAACTTCAAAAAAACGATTATATAGATTTTTCAAACAAATGAGGGTACTTCTTTTTCATTTCTTCCACGGCCTCCCAGGTTGCTTCTTCAACCTGTTGGTTTCGCCATAGCACTTTCACATAGGCAATCTCTTTATATCTCAACTTCCGAACTTGCCTATGAAGAATGGCAACTGGAGTTTCTTCATAAGTCAATTCCTTATTAATCTCAATAGTCTCAACCGGTTGATGAGTGACAGATTTCTAAACACCTTCTTCAATATATCTACATGAAACAGTGGGTGCACTAAAGACATCTCTAAAGGTAGTTCAAGCTTGTAAGCCACCCAACCAATCCTGCGAATGATTTTGTACGGTCCAATATAGCTCGGACTCAACTTCCCTTTCTTAGCAAACGGCATTATGCCCTTCGTGGAGGAAATCTTCAAGAATACCCAATCATCCTCTTTGAACTCCAAATCTTTGTGATGCACATCCGAATAGGATTTTTGATGACTCTGAGCAGTTTTCAACTGTTCCGTAATGACATTAACCTTCTCCATAGTCTGATGCACGAGGTTTGGTCCTATTAATTCTTCTTCTCCAATCTCGAACCACCCACTGGGAGATCTTCATCTTTTGCCATATAAATCCTCGAACTGCCCCGTCTGAATGCTAGCATGATAACTGTTGTTGTAAGCAAATTCTACGAGTGGCAAATAATCATCCCAGGTACCCTTGAAGTCAAGAACACAAGTGCGCAACATATCCTTAAGTGTCTGGATAGTCTCCTCTGCTTGCGTGTCAGTCTAGGGGTGAAAGGTTATACTAAGATTCACCTGAGTACCCAAGCCTTGCTGAAGTTTCGCCCAAAAATTAGCCATGAAATATTCCCCACGGTACGAGATAATAGAAATTTGAGTGCCATGAAAGCCGACTATTTCCTTGATATACAATTGAGCATAGCTGTGTCAGTAGCCTTAATAGGTAAGAAGTGTGCTGGTTTCGTGAGTCGATCAACAATCACCTGAATCGAGTCAAACTTCTAAGGAGTACGAGTTATCCCTACCACAAAGTCCATATTGATTATCTCCCATTTCCACATCAGAACTTCTATGTTTTCTGCCAGGCCACCGGACCGTTCCTGTTCGGCCTTCACTCTCTTACAATTTGGAAATATTTCCACAAAGTTTGCTACATTCCTCTTGATGTCATTCCATCAATAGACTACCTTAATATCATGATACATCTTTGTAGATCCAGGGTGCATGGAATATCTAGAAGTTTGAGCCTCGATCATGATTCTTTCCTAGAGACCATCCACATTTGGAACACATAGACACCCTTGGTACCTTAGTGTATCATCATCCATGTCAAGAGAAAAAAGTTGTGGTCTTATGTTTATGAATCTCCTCATTCAATGTTACCAACAATGGATCATTGTATAGCTTCTCTTTAACTTCCACAACCAGCGATTGATTCAGCCTTGTTTTTCACAATAACCCCCCCTTCAATAGAGTCCGCAATACGAACTCCCAAACTGGACAGTCGATGAACCTCCTTGGCCAACAACCTTTGGTATGCCTCGAAGTGAGCCAAACTACCCATAGATTTCCGGCTAATAGCATCTGCCACGACATTATCCTTCCCCGGATGATACAGAATATTGATTTTGTAGTTGTTGAGTAACTCAAGCCATCTTCTCTGCCTCAGATTCAATTCCTTTTTCTTGAAAATATATTGAAGGCTCTTATGGTTCGTGAATATATCCACATGGACCCCATACAAATAATGATGCCAGTTTTTCAATGCAAAAACCACCGCCGCGAGCTCTAAGTCATGTGTTGGATAGTTCTTCTCATGATTCTTGAGTTTCCTATAAGAATAAGAGATCACCTTGCCATGTTGCATCAAGACACACCCTAGTCCGATTCTCGAAGCATCACAATATACCACAAACCCATATGTACCCTCTGGCAGGGTCAACACCGATGTCGTAGTTAACGGGGAGGCAAGAGTGGAGAACCCCTCCACAAATTTCCAGTAATACCCTGATATGCCCAAGAAACTACGAACCTCTATTGGAGTTGTAGGTCTAGGCCAAATTTTCACAGCTGCAATGTTTTGTGGATCAAGCATAATTCCTTCACTGGAGACGAGATGGCCCAAAAACGTGATAGATTCAAGCAAGAATCACATTTCGAAAACTTCGCATACAACTTATGCTGATATAGAGTATGTAGAATTGCCCTACGATGATCGGCATGGTCCTCACGACTTCGTGGATATACAAGGATATCGTCAATAAATACTATCACGAGGGAATCAAGAAAAGGCTTGAAGACTCGATTCATAAGATCCATGAAAGCTTTCAATGCATTTGTTAGCCCAGAAGATATTACCAAAAATTCAAAAGGCCCAAACCGGTTTCTGAAAGTTGTTTTCGGAATGTCCTACTCCCTGATCTTCAATTAGTGATACCCGAATCTTAAATCAATCTTTAATAAATACTTAGCACCCTGAAATTAATCAAACAAGGCATCTATCCTTGGAAGTGGGTACTTATTCTTAATCGTGAACTTGTTGGGCTATCGATTGTCGATACACATTCTCAATGACCCATCTTTCTTTCTTACAAAGAGAACCGGTGCGCCCCAAGGCGAAACACTCGTCCGGATGACACCCTTTTCTAACAATTCCTTCAACTGCTCCTTTAGTTCCTTCAATTCTGCCAGTGCCATTCTGTAGGACGGAATGGATACAGGCTACGTGCCCGTGCATCACATCGATTCCAAAATCAATCTCCTTGTCTAGTGGAATCCCAGGGAGCTCATCAAGAAAGACCTCCGAAAATTCATTCACAAGAGGCACGGCTCAAGTGTAGGTGCCTTAGCATCGGTGTCCTTAACCTAGACCAAATGGTAAATACACCCCTTGTTGATCATCTTCTTGGCCTTAAGGTATGAAATAAACCTACCATTCGACACCACATCATCCCCCTTCCATTGAATTACTGGCTCGTTAGGAAATTCAAACCTAATGCTCCTGGTTCGGCAATCAAGCTTGGAAAAACATGAATAAAGCAAGTCCATCCCCATTATTACATCAAAATCAACTATCCCCAACTCAATGAGATGGGCCATGGTTTCCCAACCACGCACCGCGACAATGCAATCCTATAAACTCATGCGGCCATCATAGACTCACCAACCGGGGTAAGTCCACCTTAGCGTCATGAAACCTCAGGTTCTAGGTGAAATTTTATGGGGGCTTACAGGAGGACCCCTGTTGTTGTGGGACTAACCCCAGAAGAAACACTGCTGAAACCACCCGAACCACGAGGCATCTTGGCCTCCCACTCCTCATGCTCCTGACTACAAACCAGCTCTAGCCGTCGAGCAATATCATCCACCTCGTCAAATGTAGCACCTAATACATTTTCTCGAGTCATAACAAAGCACAGTCCATAGTTAAGGTCATCAATGAACCTCCTAATCCTCTCCCTCTCTGTAGGAACCAACCATATCGTGTGACGAGCTAACTCTAAAAATCTCATCTTATATTGGGTCACGGACATACCCTCCTGGCGTAGCTGCTCAAACTACCTACGCAATTCCTCACTGCGGGTTGGTGGCACAAACTTCTCAAAGAAGAGAATGGAGAACTCATGCCATGAAAGTGGTGCAGCATGGGATGGCATGCTCTGCTCATAGGCCTCCCACCATCTAAAGGCTGCTCCAACAGCTGAAAGTAGTAAATGAGACACCATTAGTCTCCAAGATACCCACCGTGTGAAGAATCCACTAGCACCTATTCAAGAAGTCCTGAGCATTCTCTAACTCAGCCCCACTGAATGATGGAGGCTTGACCTTCACAAACCTCTCTAGTCTCTTCTTCTCCTCATCCCTCATAATGGGACCCACCTGGCCTGAGCAACTACAACCAGCTGGGCTGGTAGAACTCCCGAGGTACGAGCGGCAGGCATTTGAGCACCTCCCCCGGCCTAAAAAATGGGTGGTGCGGCTGGAGCTAAAACCGCCTGAGCAAGGCTAGTGCAAACAGTCAATATCTAGGCCAGAGCCTCCTCAAGCCCTGGAATCACAATGGGCACAGCTGGTGCGTGAGATGGTCCCACCGACTCAACAACATATGAAACTTTCTCCTGTGCTGGAGAAACTAGTGGGTCTACAAGTGCTGCTCTAGCTGATGTATGAGCTGCACCTCGACCTCTACCACGGTCATGGACTCTCATGGACCTAGCTAGTGGTATTGGTTGCTGTCTACCAGATTCGGTATCATGTGTCCTCGCCATCTGTAAGAGAATAAAATAACAAAAGTTTAGTTTTCGGAATCAGCAAATTCGTATCACAATAATGCAAGAAGGTAAAGTTCTTCCTAATAATTCGGAAGCCTCTCAAAGATAAGTACACACGTCTCTATATTGATCCACAAGACTCTAATAGACATGCTCATGACTCATGAGACCTATGTAACCTAGGCTCTAATACCAACTTATCATGACCCAAAACCACATATGATGTAATTGCGCCTATCGCGATACTAGGCAAGCTGAAAAATCACAAACAACAGGCATCTTTAATTTAAACATACTTAAATAGGCTTAAGTAAATAAAATCTCATAATAACTAGAAGAAAACAACGCAACTCATTACAAAAACTCCCTAAAATTCGAGTGTCACTAAGTACATAACCATCTATACAATAGCATGGTTTGACTGCTGAAACATTGTCTAGGAAGGTAGAACTATGTAAATAAACTAAAAGGAAAAGGAATAGAATTAAGGTCTTTGGAAACCACGGCAGCTATCTCCATAGTCTCCAAACTGAATAAGCTCTAACACTAGCAACCTCCATGCCCGAAAGTACCTGGATCTGTACATTAAGGGCAGAGTGTGTTGTGAGTAAAACAGACAAATATACTCAATAAGCAACAAGAATAACCTTGAGCTGAAAGTAGTGACGAGCTCAACCAACACATTCCAAAGATAAATTTTTAAACAATATAGATAGGTCAGGAAATATGACAATTATATTTCAGAAAAACTCGCAATCTGTCTGTACACAGTACACGAATGTTGACATGCTTTCAGGTTTAACAATTAAGCGCAATACAGATAAAATATTCCAAGTATGACTGATATGAGGAATGATACATCTCTATATCTACATGTCAATATGCATGCCATATGTGATGCAACACAATTAAACCTCACGTACTCACACTCTCAGAGTACTGAATCTGGCTATCTTAATTCTCGCTCATCACACTTAGTTACTCAACATTGTACGGTACATGCGCTCATTATTGTTATGTAAGACTCCGGAGGGTCGGATCCTGCCCAAGCGCTAATAATAAGCCAACACGATTTACTATAGCATGCAACCCGATCCCACAATAATAAAGCCTTAAAGGCATGCAGCGACGTGCAACCTGATCCATATAATTATAATATATATATATATATATATATATATATATATATATATATATATATATATATATATATATAAGTCCTGATGTGGTGTGCTGCCCAATCAACAAATCTCACTAAATACATGGCTCTCAAGCCCCAACTCAGTCATCGATCTCTTCAGTGTCTTGGGCTCACAAATCTCATACCAATATGCCCAAACAAAATTATATAACACAATATAGATAGTAACAGAGAATGGGATATGATATGTAAATGATGGATGTGACTGAGTACAAAATTGCCATCTATGAAAATAATTCAACGGCCAAAAAGACCATAGTGGTTCTCAACAGGATAAGAATACAGCCTAAACATGATTTCTAACATGGATTGCACCTCAATTACTCTAATGCATAGAGATCACATGAATAGCAACAAGGTATGATGACTACACAGTACCACGGAATCAACCAGATCAAAATTACTACGGTACACGCCTGCATGCCCATCACCTAGCATGTTCCTCACCTCAACACCAACCACATAACACATAATTCATGGATTCATACCCTCAGAACCATGTTTAGAAGTGTTACTTACCTCAAACCCGTGAAAATCTCAACTCGAACAAGCCGTTGCCTCGCGTCCGAACGCCTCAAATCTAGCCATAAACAACTTGATATAATCAACACAAGCTATAGGAATCAATTCCATATGAATAACCTAAGTTCTTTAACAAATGTCAAATAATCAACTCAAAAGGTCAACCCCGAGAGAACATCTTAGAATCCAACAAAAGTTACAAAATATGAACACCCATTCAACCAAGAGTCCAACCATACCAAAATTACTCAATTCCGATCACAACTCGACCTTCAAATCCTCAATTTAAAGACTATGAAGTTTCTACAATTTTCCCTAATCTTTCCAACCCACAACCCTAATTAGATGATAAAAACAATGATATATTCATCTCTATTACCCAAATCCGAGTTAGAATAACTTAGCCCAATCAATCCCTTGAAAATACCTCCAAAAATTGCCTCAATCCGAGCTCCCAAAATCAAATTAGGAAATATAACTCAAACCCTCATTTTTTTATATTTGAAAGTCTTCCCAGATGCTCTGCTTCGCGATTATGGGAAATGCTTAGCTATCACAAAGAAAGAGTTGATAGGCTTCTAAAAAACCCTTCGCGAATGTGAATGACCCCACGTGAACGCGACTCATAGGATAATCGCACTATGCGATCACAAACCTCCCCACACGTTCGCAAAGAACAAATCATGTGAACCCAAGTTTCTTCCTTTCCTTTTCGCGAACGCGACTTAACCCACACGTTCTGATTCACTGAATCCCTAGGCATCGCGTTCGTAGACACACTCTGGTTAACGCATAGAAAAAAAATCCTATTTTCCAACAACAACCCTTCACGATTGCGATCCACCACTCACGATTGTATATAATGAAACTAGTAACAACAAAAATAAGCAGTCTTCAAAGTTTTGAAATGCACCGAATATGATCTGAATCACACCCAAGGCCCTCGGGACCTCAAACTAACATACCAGTAAGTCCTAAAACATCATGCAAACTTTCTCGAAGCGTCAAATCGCATCAAACAACACTAAACCACTAATTGCACATTGATTCAAGCCTAATGAACTTATGAACTCCTAACTTTCAAAACTAATGCCGAAACCTATCAAATCAACTCATTGACCTCAAATTTGCACACAAATTATAATTGAGTCAACGGACCTATTCCAACTCCCATAATCAAAATCCGAGCCCAGTAACCACAAAATCAACTCTCAGTCAAACTTCTCTACTCTCCAAACTTCTATTTTTTCAACGTTTGCCAATTCAGGCCAAAATCATCTACAAACATCCAAATCAATATCCGGGCATGCTACTAAGTCCAAAATCTTCATACAGAGCTATTGAAACCATCAAAACTCTATTCTAGAGTCATTTATCCAAAAGTCAATATCTGGTCAATTCTTTCAACTTAGGCTTCAAACTTTGGGATTAAGTGTCACAATTCTTTCCGAAACATCCCCTGAACCAAACCAACCACCTTGGCAAGTCACATAACAATAAATGAGCATAGAATAGGCAGTAAATGGGGGAATGAGGCTACAACACTCAAAACGACCAGCCGAGTCGTTACAATTGATAATTCAAAACTACTGTTATTATTCAGAAAATAAAGTATTTTATAAATAAATAATTAAATTAGTTAGTAGTGCAGTTGATAATTATAATATTATAATATTATATTATAGATTAATTATGTTTAATTAAATTAATTTTAAAAGGGTTAAAAATTAAAAGGCTACAATTGTAATTCCTTAACTAAATACAAAGTGGTTATTCATTAAATAAATTTCAACCCAAATACCCAACCCAAGCTAAATCCTACAAATCCAACTCCCTTCTCTCCACCATGGCAATCCCCGTCACCTCTTATTGACCAATAAAATTGTGCTAGTGACCCGGTCTACCCACTCACAATAAAACACATCTGATCCAGATCGTCCATTCGGTTGATCAACGGTCTATATTTTAACACATATTTTCCTCATAATTATAAATACCCAGAAGGGTTAATCCTCACCGTTCGATCATTGGGATCCAATAGTACCGTATTTCCTTGATAAAATCTGTTAATACTTAAATTATCAGGGTTGTTGATCAAATGATCCAACGACCCGAATATTTTCCTCACACTTTAACCTAGAGATCGTCTAGTCTCATTCCCTAACCCTAAAATCATTTTCCCTAAGCCTTGCCGCCTCTCTTTCCCCTTCCTCTAACGACCCGCCGGTCGTTCCATGAGATTAGCCCCGTTTCCCCCATTTCTGCTTTATACTGTATTTCTTAACCTATATATATATATATATATTGTGTTGGGTCAGTTGGTTCGGGTTCGGAGTGATCGTGGTGAGAACTGAGACACTTAGTCTCTTAAATTAGCTTATAGTTGAAAAAGTCAACTGGGATTTGACTTATTGGTAAATGACCTCGAAATGCGGATTTTATGGCTCGGATAGCTTTGTTAGGTGATTTGGGACTTAGGAGTGTGTTCGGAATAAAGTTTTGATGTCCAGTGTAGAATTAGGCTTGAATTGACGAACGTTAGTTTATGGCGATTTCCGATCGGTAGTAAAAAATAGGCTATCGGGTCGGAATGGAATTCTCACAGTTGGAGCACGTACGTCATTTCACTGTGGATATGTGTGCAAATTTTCAGGTCAATTAGATGTGTTTTGGTTGGTTTCGGCATCATTGGCGAGATTTTGAAGTTCCAAAGTTCATGGTTTTGAATTTGATGTAATTTTGGTGTTTTGTGTTGTTTTTGGTGTTTCGAAAGCTCTACTATGTTTGAATGATGCTATGGGGTGTGTTGGTATGTTTGGTTGGGGACCCGAGGGGTTCAGGATTAATTTCGGATGGTTAGCGGAGGTATGGACTTAGGAAATTTGCAGCAAATAGCTGCTAGTGTGAATCTTTTGGTGTGGCCGCACCTGCTGATGGGGAGCCACATGTGCGATGCCATAGGTGAGAAGGATCTTGGGCAGGTGCAAAAAGAGGCCAGGCAGGAGGAATCCACAGGTGCGAAGCATGGGCCGCACCTGCGAAGTTGCAGGTGCGGAAAAGGACTCGCAGGTGCGAGAATTGGGCTGTTAGTAGGATTTCGTAGGTGCGCACCTGGGACCGTAGGTGCAGATCCGCAGGTGCGAGGAATTATCCGCAAGTGTATATTAACTGGTCAGAAAATATAAATAGGTGCCTCCGCAGAATTTGGTCATTTCTTCCATTGTTGCATGCGAGTTGAGCTTGTTTTTGAGAGAAAATTGAATGGGGAATTCGAAGGTCTTCAGTGGAGGTAAGTTCCCGGATTGTAAAACTCGTTTCTATGTTATTTTGTTATGGATTAGGCTTGAAATTTGAGGAATTAAAGTAGGAAAGTTGGGAAGAATGGGAGGAAAAATTTGGAAACTCCTTTGCTGATATCAGTGGGCAATTATAGTTCGATTGTGGTGTTGTTGGTATGTATAGAATCGTGGGAGGATGAGGATTCTAGTGATGTAAATTTTATAGAATTCTGAGACATGGGCTCGGGGCTCGGATTTTGTCGAATTTCGGGAATTGTGTTAAAATTTATATATTTTGATTGGGTTTTGTTTCGTTAGCGTATATTGATGATGTTAATCTGATTTTTGTTAGATTCGGAGCATTTGGGAGCCAATTCAAGGGGTAAGCGCATAGCGGAGTAGCTTTTGGGTTGTCTTGAGGTAAGTAACGAATGTAACTCTAAACCTGCGAGTGTGACACCCCGTGATTTGGTATTGTTTTGGTAAATGAGGTGACGCACATGCTAGGTGACGAGCGTGGGGGCGTGCACCGATAGGGATTGTGATTTGGTTCGTCCCGCAGCAACTATTAAGATGCGTATTCGATTTGAAACCTTATGATATCCTGCATTTTAGATATTTATACTTGTTTATGGGCTGTGAGCCATGTTTGGGGCCTTGTGCCGACCTGTTTAGACCCTCAGAGGTACTTTAACACTCTGCTACACTATCCTGACAGAACATCTGTGAACTCAGTCATGTTTCCTACTTGTTATTTTCACTGTTATCACACTGTTTTGAAAAATCTGAAAAGTATTTTTGGGCTGAGTCCCGTGAGTTGAGATGAATTTGCCCAAGTGGCTTGTGAGGGTGACTGAGTCAGGCCGAGAGCCGAGTATGTGAGGATAGTTATAGGACGGGCTACACGCCGCATCAATATATATGCTATGTATTACATATGGGTCGGGCTGCACGCCGCAGCAATATAGATTATATATATATATGGATTGGGCTGCACGCCGCATCAATATATGTTATATATGGATCGGGCTGCACGCCGTAGCAATATCCATATTGAATCGGGTTGCACGCTGCATCAGATATCCGAGCCATAAAATCCGGGCTAAAGGAGCCCCTCCAGAAGTCTGTACACCCCCAGTGAACGCAGTCGACTATTATATGGATCGGGATGCACGCCGCAGCAGTATAAATATATATATATATATAAAAAATATAGAGCGGGCTACCCTCCGTAGCAGTTACGTGTGTTCATGATACTTGCTGAGTACGAATGTTAAGTGAAAGCATTAGATAATGATAGTGGAGTTACGAGTGACTGAGAGGCTTGCCCGAGAGGCTTTATTGTGAGTGATACTGTGCCCGAGGGGCTTATATTTTATTAAAATGCTATTTTCACTCTTCTTTACACTGAGCCTCTGATGATAAATGTTTTTATATGAGATTTTTAAATGGAAACTGGAGTTTTATGAAATATTCGGAATTGTAGATTCCTGACTTGATTTATTTATTTCCACTTTTATTCATTATATGGAATTACATGATTTATGAATGCTCATCACTACACTCAAGTTTTTAGTTACTTTGATTACTTACTGAGTTGGCGTACTCATGTTACTCCCTACACCTCTGTGTGCAGATCCAGTTACCGGACCATCTCACTAGTTGATTTTCGAACGAGCTTGGAGTTGTTCGAGGATTGAGGTAGCTGCTCAGTGTCCCCATCTCACCTCCTTTCCTTCCCTCAAATCATAGTTACTTTTGGTTTTTTTTACCTCAGACTTTTGTGGTAGCAAGCTACTATGTTGTACATTGTATTTTTCAGTCTTAGATGCTCATCACAGTTTACTCCAGGTTTTGGGGAAGTGTGTATTTTGTTTCATCTCATTCTGCTATTTTTAAAATCTGCTAAATTTTGTGAAGTTATGATATATATATATATATATATATATATATATATATATATATATATATATATATATATATTAATAGTCTGAAATGGTTGGCTAGCTTAGTTCCATGATTGGCGCCATCACGGCCGATTAGGATTTGGGGTCATGACAAGTTGGTATCTGAGCCTAGGTTACATAGGACTGAACGATCATGAGCAGGTTTAGTAGAGTATTGCGGATCGGTACGGAGACGTCCTTTACTTGTCTTCTAGAGGCTACAGAACCCTTAGGAACAATCTCATTTTTCTTAAATTCTGTCGTGCCATTTTATTGTTTCTGGAAATCTAAACCTCTGTTGTTTCATTCCCTCACAGATTGTGAGCACTCGCGCCACTGATCAGGGCGATCAGCCGCCAACTAGACCAGCGAGGGGTCAAGGCCGCGGTTGAGGCCATAGTAGAGGTAGGGGGCCAGCCCGTGCGGCCACCAGGGCATTATCAGTTGATCCCCCCTACTACTCAGGACCAGGTTCCCGCCGCAGATGCTCTAGTGGGACAGGCTCAGGCACCGGCGGTGCCTATTGTTATTCCGGGTCTTCAGGAGACCCTGGCTCAGATCTTGACGGTGTGCACCACCCTTGTTCAGGAAGTTTCTGCTACTTCTCATGCCGGGGGAGGCAGTCATACTCTAGTTGCCCGGACGCTGAGCAGGTTACTTAGGGCCATCAGACACCGGGGACGGTTCCAGCCCAGTCGGTTGCTCCAGTTCGGGATTTCGTGGTTCCGGCTATGCCAGAGGAGGAGTAGCGTAGACTGGAGAGGTATTGTAGACTACAACCTCCGAAATTCAGTGGTGCTGAGGGCGAGGATGCCGAGGGTTTTCTGGATAAGTGTTAGAGGATGCTGCGTACTACTGGCATTTTGGAGACCAGTGGGGTCTCATTTGCTACTTTTTCAGTTTTCTGGTGCTGCTTTCACTTGGTGGGAGTATTTTAAGAGGCGTAGGCCTGTTGGTTAAGCACCGCTTACCTGGAAGCAGTTCTCCACTATCTTCTTGAAGAAGTATGTACCTAGTCTCACCGGGAGGAGCAGCGCAGGCATTTTGAGCAGCTGCGTCGGGGAGCTATCAGTGATGCAATATAAGATGCGGTTTTCGGAGTTGACTCGTCCTGCTACCGAGTTGGTCCCTACTGATAGGGATAGGATTAGGAGGTTTGTAAATGGCCTTACTTATCAACTCTGCCTTTTCATGACCCGGGAGAGAGTATCCGATGCTATATTCGAGCAGATTGTTGATATTGCTCGAGATATTGAGTCGGTTCGCCGCTAGGAGCGGGTAAAGAGGGAGGCCAAGAGGCCTCGTGGATCGGGTGGTTCTAGTGGTGCTCTTTCCAGGGGCAGTTTTAGCATGGTAGAGGCCGTTCATTTAGGCCTCCTCGGTCAGGCCGACCAGCCTATAGTGGTGCATCTTCAGGCACGGTCCCCGCAGTTTTCAGCCAGGCCATTCTTCATTCGGTGCCCTTCCAGCCTAGGGTGCAGCTCGAGCACCATCAACTCAGAGTTTTTCTATTCATGGTTCTCCTAGTGGCCATTCTGATGTCAGGGGTTCATTTCAGTCCCAGTATCCACCTCCAGGAAACTGTTATGAGTGTGGAGAGTTAGGGCATATGAGGAAGCAATGTCCTCAGCTTCTTGGAAGTCCACCTCAGCTAAGGAGCCAGCCTTCGACTTCAGCTCTAGTTACTTCACCACCCACCCAGGCAGCCAGGGGTAGTAGTCAGCCAGCTAAAGGCCGCACTAGAGGGGGGGGTCGAGCAGGTGGAGGTCAGGCCCGTATGTATGCCTTTCCAGCCAGGCTAGATGCTATGGCTTCCGATGCAGTGATCGCAGGTATTTTCTCAGTCTGTTGCCAGGATGCTTTGGCTTTATTTGAACCTGGTTCTATATATTCCTATGTTTCTTCATATTTTGCCCATATTCTGGATATGCCCCGTGAGTCTTTAGTTACATCTATTCATGTGTCGACTTCGGTGGGCAATACTGTTGTTGTGGACCGTGTGTATCGGTCGTGTGTGATATCCATTGGGGGTCTGGAGACCCGAGTGTACCTACTGTTACTCATCATGGTTGATTTTTATGTGATATTAGGCATGGATTGGTTATCTCCGTGTCATGTTGTTCTTGATTATCACGCTAAGATCGTGACCTTAGGTATGCTTGGATGTCCGAGGGTTAAGTGGAGAGGTTCTTCTGATTATGTGCCTAGTAGGGTGATTTCCTACCTGAAGGCTCATAATATGGTTGGGAAGGGGTGTTTATCGTATATGGCTTTTGTGAGGGATGTCAGTGGTGAGACTCCCACTGTTGATTCGGTTCCTGTGGTTCGTGACTTTTTGGACGTGTTTCCTTCAGACCTGCCAGGCATGCCACCTGAGAAAGACATTGATTTTGGTGTTACCTGGTGCCAGGCACTCAGCCTATTTCTATTCCATCTTATCGTATGGCACCAACGGATCTAAAGGAATTAAAGGAGAAGCTTCAGGAACTCCAAGATAAGGGGTTCATTCGGCCTAGTGTGTCACCTTAGGGTGCACCAGTATTGTTTGTGAAGAAGAAGGATGGTTCTATACGTATGTGTATTGATTATCGGCAACTGAACAAGGTTACGATGAAGAATTGGTATCCCTTGCCTCTTATAAATGACTTGTTTGACCAGTTACAGGGTGCCAGGGTATTTTCCAAGATTGACTTGTGTTCCGGTTATCATCAGTTGAAGATTCGGGGGCCAGACATCCTGAAGACTGCTTTCAGGACTAGATACGGTCATTATGAGTTTCTGGTTATGTCAATTAGGCTAACCAATTCCCTAGCAGCCTTTATGCACTTGATGCACAGTGTATTTCAGCCTTCTCTTGATTCTTTCATCATCGTTTTTATTGACGATATCTTGGTATATTCCTGATCTCGGGAGGATCATGAGCAACATTTGAGAGTTGTGCTTCAGACCTTGAGAGAGAAGAGATTGTATGCAAAATTTTTGAAGTGTGAGTTCCAACTTGCTTCAGTAGTATTCTTGGGGATGTGGTGTCCAGTGAAGGTATTCAGGTTGATCTGAAGAAGGTAGAGACGGTGCAGAGTTGGCCTAGACCGTCATCAGCTACTGAGGTTTGCAGTCTCCTTGGTTTGGCAGGGTACTATCGCCGACTCGTAGAGGGGTTTTCATCTATTGCACCACCTATGACCAAACTGACCCAGAAGGGTGCTCAGTTCAGTAGACTGAGGGTGTGAGGAGGGCTTTCAGAAGCTCAAGTCAGCTTTAACTACAGCTCCAGTGTTGATTTTGCCTACGGGTTCAGGTTCTTATACAGTTTATTGTGATGCTTTGAGGGTTGGCATTGGAGCGGTTTTGATGCAGCACGGTAGGGTGATTGCCTACGCGTCTAGACAGTTGAAGGTGCATGAGAAGACCTATACAATGCACGATCTTAAGCTAGCATCTATTGTCCATTCCTTGAAGATTTAGCGTCATTATTTGTATGGAGTGCATTGTGAGATTTTCACTGATCACCGTAGTTTGCAGCATCTGCTTAAGCAGAAGGATCTGAATTTGCATCAGAGGAGGTGGTTCCAGCTTCTTAAGGTCTATGACCTCACTATTTTGTATCATCTGGTGAAGGCCAATGTAGTGGTCGATGCCCTGAGTCGTAGAGCAGAGAATTTGGGGAGTTTAGCCTACCTTCCAGTAGTTGAGCGACCTTTATCACTTGAAGTTCAGGCTTTAGCAAGTCAGTTCGTGAGATTGGATCTATCTGAGCCTCCACGGGTATTGGCTTGTGTAGCCTCCAGGTCTTCTTTTTATGATCAGATTAGAGCACGCCAATGTGATGATCCACATTTGCTTGTTCTTCTGGACAGGGTCGGTCGTGGTGATGCCAGGGATGTGGTTATTGGTGATGATGGGGTCATAAGGATGTAGGGTTGGATTTGCGTGCTCAATGTAGATGGGCTTCGAGATTTGATTCTAGTTGAGGCCCATAGTTCGTGGTATTCCATCCATCCGGGTGCGGCGAAGATGTATCAGTATCTGAGACAACATTATTGGTGGAGGCAGATGAAGAGAGATATTGTTGAGTTTGTGGCTCGGTGTCTCAACTGCCAGGAGGTCAAGTATGAGCACTAGAGACTAGTGGATTGCTTCAGAGATTTGATATTCCGGAGTGGAAGTGGGAGCGAATCACCATGGACTTCGTAGTTGGACTCCCACGGATTTCGAGGAGATTTGATGCTATATGGGTTATTGTGGATTGACCAAGTCCGCACACTTCATTCTTGTTGGTACTACTTATTCTTCGGCGCTTTAACTGAGGTACTCAGTTCACATCTTAGTTTGGGGAGCCGTACAAAGAGAGTTGGGTACTCAGGTCGAGTTGAGCACAGCGTTTCATCCTCAGACCGACGGGCAGTCAGAGCGTACTATTCAGAATTTAAAGGATATGTTGCGTCCTTGTGCCATTGATTTCGGAGGTTCATATGACCAGTTTCTTCTACTCGCGAAGTTTGCTTATAATAATAGTTATCAGTCAAGTATCCAAATGGCTCTGTATAAGGCTTTATATGGTAGGAGGTGCAGATCTCTAGTTGGTTGGTTTGAGCCGGGCGAGGTTAGTCTATTGGGCACAGACTTGGATCAGGATGCGTTGGGCAAGGTGAAATTAATTTAGGAGTAGCTTCACACGGCGCAGTCTAGGCAGAAGAGTTATGCGGACCGGACGGTCCGAGATATGTCTTTCATGGTTGGGAGAAGGTACTGCTGAAGGTGTCACCCATGAAGGGTGTTATGAGGTTCGGAAAGAGGGGAAAGCTGAGTCCCAGATTTATTGGGACTTTTGAGGTGCTTCAGAGGATTGGGGAGGTGGCTTATAGACTTGCCTTGCCTCCCAACTTATCGAGTATTCATCCGGTGTTCCATGTTTCGATGCTCTGGAAGTATGTTGGTGACCCGTCTCATGTCTTGGACTTCAGCACGGTTCATCTCGAGGGTGATATGTCATATGAGGTAGAGTTAGTGCCTATTTTGGGTCATTAGGTCAGAAAGTTGAGGTCTAAGGATATAACTTCAGTGAAGGTTCAGTGGAGGGGACAGCCGGTGGAGGATGCCACCTAGGAGACCGAGTGAGAGATGCGGAGCAGATATCCTCACTTATTCGAGACTCCAGGTATGTGTCTAGACTCGTTCGTGGACGAACGTTTGTTTAAGAGGAGGATGATGTAACGACCCGGCCGGTCGTTCGGTGAGATTAGCTTCGTTTCCCCCATTTCCTCTTTATCATATGTTGCTTAGCCTATATATGTTGTGTTGGGTCGGCTGGTTCGGGTTCGGAGTGGTCGTGGTGACAACTGAGACCCTTAGTCTCTTAAATTTGCTTAATAGTTGAAAAAGTCAAGTATGAGTTGACTTATTGGTAAACAACCTTGAAATGCGGATTTTATAGCTCGGATAGCTTCGTTAGTCGATTTGTGACTTGGGAGTGTGTTCGGAATGAAGTTTTGATGTCCGGTGTAGAATTAGGCTTGAATTGGCGAAGGTTAGTTTTTGGCGATTTTTGTTCGGTAGTGGAAAATAGGCTATAAAGGGTCGGAATGGAATTCTGACAGCTGGAGCAGGTTCGTAATGTCACTTTGGATATGTGTGTAAATTTTCAGGTCAATCGGATGTGTTTTGGTTGGTTTCAGCATCATTGGTGAGATTTAGAAGTTTCTGTAAAGACCCGTAAAATTTTCTTGTTAAAAAAAATAAAAAAATAATAATAATGCCCGGACGAGTCCCCTGAGTTGTTGTTATTGTGGAAATTTTTGAAACGGACCTAAATTGAGTAACAAGTACCCCAAGACTTAAAGAATAAAATTTTCCAGAAAGTAGGTGTTATGCGACACACTATGGGATCACATAACGTGTATGCGGACCGCATAACAGTCGCATACACGGGCAGATCACTGCCCCATTTGAGGTCAACTCCGCGGTCCAATATGCGATTGCATTTCAGTTTTGCGGACTGCATAGTTGTCGCATTGTTGACTTTGATTTTGGGAGGGAAGCTATGCGATGCATTATGCGATCGCATAACGTGTATGCGGACCGCACAATGGTCGCATACGTGGGCAGTGTGTTTTGAATTTTGGTCCATCTTGAGGGCCATTATGCAGTCGATTATGCGGACCGCATGTCAGGAATACGATCGCATTCCTGACCGCATTCTTGTGTCGGGCCCTATTTTTCTAATTTTAAAACCCGACCCCAGTTCATTAAAAACACCCCTCCCCTTAATTTTTAACCATTTTTCTGAGATATTAGAGAGAGGGAAGAGTGGGTTCTAGAGAGAGAAATTCCCAACTTCATCAAATTGGTCTTCCTTCATCACTCAAGCTTGGAACTAATCAAGTAGAACACAAATTTCTTCACTCTAAGAGGTAAGCTTCTACCCCATTAACCCTAATTTCCAGATTTTTGTTAAAATGAAACATGGGTAGGATAGTTCGTAAATATGGGGTTAAGAATCGTGCATGCATGTACTCATTTTATCATAATCTAGTAAAGGAAAATATGTTGGACTAACCTTTCACTAAAAAGGGGTTATTTAGTCTAAAGGAACACCTAGTGTTTAATAGAAAGCTCAAATGAGTTCAAGACATGTTCATGATTCCTAATTCTAAGTTTAAATGTGCCGCATTGTGAATTAGATTGAAGGTGCTAGAAGGTACGGTGATTTGAGATAGAAATTAAGGATAAATCCCGGTTCAAGCCTTCGTAGAATCCTTTTTGGGTTCGAATATGTGGTATGTGTACCTTGTTTGGAAATATGTGAATTGACTATTCAAACGTGCTAAGACGTAAGACTTTATTCTTTGATTCTTCCTGGTTGATTGTCATGCTACTATGGTGTATGAAGTTGTAAAAGGTGCTTGATGGGCAATGAACGGAAGATTCGTAATGTGCTCAAATGTGGGAATGTGTAAAATAGTTGAAAGCCATACGTGGACAGTAATGAAAAGAGTATTGTGAAACAATGTAACTGAATTGAGCAAATGTGGCAACACCGTGTTCATGGAATTTCTACTTGATAGATGTTATGGGGCCTTGGGCCCAAATAAATGAGTTGTTGATATGAACTTGTATTCCTTGAAAGGATAATTTTTTTGATGTAATTATTTGTGGTTGCTGTTATGAAATATAATTGTCATGTGGGATCGGGTTGCACGCCGCAACAGAAAGTAATAAGCTTCATGAGACGTGAGGTAATAAGGGTGGCCGAGGTAATAAGGGTGGCTGAGGTAATAAGGATGGAATGTGATCATTATCACTACTGAAATGAAAATCTATGAGCTCTTGAATATGGTGATGTTGAAAGGGGAAAAAGGAGAGATTGTGAAACTTGTTTGATTTCGGTTGTTTCTTTCCACATGCATTGATTAATTGGTCTTATTACTGTCTCTTAATTGGGTACTGTTTGACTGTACTTGGGATAAAGTTTGTTTATACATACTAGTACTATTCCGCAGTACTAATGTCCTTTTTGCCGGGGGCGCTACATCTTTTATATGGATGTATGTGCGTCCATAGCAGGTAGCTCAGCTTGCTGTTAGTGGTGCTCTCTCTCCTCATCCTTTTTCAGCTATACTAGTGAGCCCCACTTCCTCTCGGGGCCATGTGTAGTTCATGTCGTCTCCTTTTGAGTATATTATGTATTGTAAGGTATAGCTGGGGCCTTGTTGCCGACAAGTATTGAATAAACTCCTAGTACTCTTAGAGGCTCCGTAGACACTATGTGGGTGTATATGTATATTTTGGGCAGTGGTTGTATTTGTTTGTAATCGTGGTCCGTATTGGGAAGTGTTGTATCTATTATATATGTTTTGGGAAATCTAGTATAATAATGTAACATGAGGAAAAATTGGACTTATTGTGATAATCACACACTTTTAAGCTTATCTCACTGTTTCAAATAAATAATGTATGCTATAAACACGTTGGGTAGGAAAGGCAAATCAGGTTCGCTTGACTGGGATCACCCGGTTGAGTGCCGGTCGCGTCCCTCGATTTTGGGGCGTGACAGTTTCAAAGTTCATGGGTTTGAATTTGATGTAATTTTTATGTTTTGTGTTGTTTTTGGTGTTTCGATGGCTCGACTAAGTGTGAATGATGCTATGGGGTGTGTTGGTATGTTTGGTTGGGGCTCCGAGGGGCTCGGGATTGAATTCGCATGGTTAGCGAAGGTTTAGACTTAGGAAATTTGCAGCAAATAGCTATTGGCGTGAATTTTCTGGTGTGGCGCCCCAACCGCAGGTGCAAAGGATCTTGCGCAGGTGCGAAAAGAGGCCAGGCAGGAGGAATCCGCAGGTGCTAAGCATGGGCCGCACCTGCGAAGCAGCATGTGCGGAAAAGGACTCGCAGGTGCGAGAATTGGGATGTTAGTGGGATTTCGCAGGTACGCATCTGGGACCGCAAGTGCGGGTCCGCAAGTGCGAGGAATTGTCCACAGGTACGGATTAACTGGTCAGAAAATATAAATAGGTGCCTCTGCGAAATTTTGGTCATTTCTTCCATTGTTGCATGCGGCTTGAGCTTGTTTGAGAGCAAATAGAAGGGGGAACTCGAAGGTCTTCAGTGGAGGTAAGTTCCCGGATTGTAAAACTCGTTTCTATGTTATTTTGTTATGGATTAGGCTTGAAATTTGAGGAATTAAAGTAGTAAAGTTGGTAAGAATGGGAGGATAAATTTGGAAATTCTTTTGGTGATTTGAGTGGGAAATTGTGGCATTTTTGGTATGTATAGAATCGTGGGAGGATGAGGATTCTAGTGATGTAAATTTTATAAAATTATAAGACGTGGGCTCGCGGCTCGGATTTGGCCGAATTTTGGGAATTGTGTTAAAATTTATATCTTTCAATTGGGTTTTGTTCTGTTAGCGTATATTGATGATGTTAATATGATTTTGTTTAGATTCAGAGCATTTGGGAGCCAATTCGAGGGGCAAGCGCATCACGGAGTAGCTTTTGGGCTGTCTTGAGGTAAGTAACGAATGTAACTCTAAACCTGAGGGTTAGACACCCCGTGATTTGGTATTGTTTTTGTAAATGAGTTGACGCACATGCTAGGTGACGAGCATGGGGGCGTGCACCGATAGGGATTGTGACTTGATTCGTCCTGTAGCGACTATTAAGCCGCGTATTCGATTTGAAACCTTATAATATCTTGCATTTTAGAAGTTTATACTTGTTTATGGGTTTTGAGCCATGATTAGGGCCTTATGCCGACCTGTTTAAAGCCTCAGAGGTACTTTGACACTATTTTACCACTATCCTGATATAACATCTGTGAACTGAGTCATGTTTCCTACTTGTTGTTATTTTCATTGTTATCACACTTCCTTGAAAACTCTAAAAAGTATTTTTGGGCCGAGTCCCGTGAGTTGAGATGAATTTTCCCAAGTGGCTTGTGAGGGTGACTGAGTCAGGCCGAAAGCCGAGTATGTGAGGATAGTTATAGGACATGATACACGCCACATCAATATATATGCTATGTATTACATGTGGACCGGGCTTCACGCCACAACAATATAGATTATATATATATGGACCGGGCTGCACGCCGCAACAATATATGTTATATAATATATATGGAGCGGGTTGCACGCTGCAGCAATATACATATTGGATCGGGCTGCACGCCGCAGCAAATATAACGCTTGGGCTGAAAGAGCCTCTCCAGGAGTTTGTACACCCCCAGTGAGCGCAGTCCACTATTATATGGATCAGGCTGCACGCCGTAAAATTATAAATGTATATATATATATATATATATATATATATATATATAGTAGTGGAGCGGGCTGCCCGCCGTAGCAATTGCGTGTGTTCATGGTACTTGTTGAGTACGAGTGTTAAGTAAGAGCATGAGATACTGATAGTGGAGTCACGAGTGACTGAGAGGCTTGCCCGAGAGGCTTTATTGTGAGTGATATTGTTCCCGAGGGACTTATATTTTATGAAAATGCTGTTTTCACTCTTCTTTACACTGCGCCTCTGATGATAAATGTTTTTATACGAGATTTTTAAATGGAAACTGGAGTTTTATGAAATATTCAGAATTGTAGATTCCTGACTTGATTTATTCATTTCCACTGTTATTCATTATATGGAATTACATGATTTATAAATGCTCGTCACTACACCCAAGTTTTTAGTTACTTTGATTACTTACTGAGTTGGTGTACTCACGTTACCCCCTGCACCTCTGTGTGCAGATCTAGGTACTAGACCATCTCACTAGTTGATTTCCGGACGAGCTTGGAGTTGTTCGAGGATTGAGGTAGCTACCCAGCGTCTCCAGCTCACCTCTTTTCCTTCCCTAAGATCATAGTTTCTTTTGGTCTTTTTTACCTCAGACTTTTGTTGTAGCAAGCCACGATGCTGTACATTGTATTTTTCAGTCTTAGATGCTTATGACAGTTGACTCCAGGTTTTGGGGAAGTGTGTATTTTGTTTCATCTCATTCTGCTATTTTTAAAATCTGCTAAATTTTGGGAAAATTATGATATATATATATATATATATATGTATGTATTGATAGTTTGAAATGGTTGGCTAGCCTAGTTCCATGATAGGAGCCATCACGGCCGGTTAGGATTTAGGGTCGTGACACTTCCTCTCTCTTTTCTCTCAACTTCACAGCCAACATCAATCAAAAGAACTTGCACAAGTTCGTGCTTAGTCATGAACTCATTCATAGATTTATCCTCCCTATTTTCAACACCCGTGATTCTCGTTGAATCTTTCCTCTTCATTCGAGTTTGAAATCCCCGAAATCCAAACCCTAACCCCAAAGATGAAACCTCAAATTGCCTTTGATCATTCAAATCCATGGCATGGATAGTTATCCATTTTGCTCATGTACTTCAAATCTCGTTTCTTTTCTGTTTTCATCATTTGAGTTCAAAATCCCTAATCGAAGAGTCACAGACCAAAACGTGAAACTTCAACTCGTCTGATTTCTTCTTTCGTTCATTCAAATCGAAGCAAGAATGAAGACATTAGTTGGCTTCATTATTGATATTCGATATACAAAGGTCAAATGCAATGACCTCTGGGTATTGGGATTCTGCCTAATAGTCTGTTGTGCTTCAACTCTCAATCACTCATTTGCCCATGCTCAGGTAAAATCCTACTGATTTCCCTCTATTTTTATAAGATTTTCACTCGATTGTGCTTGCATCACCATTCCTATGTCACTCTCCACTATTGATTTGAATCTGGAACCTTAATGCTTCACAACCACTACAAATGGGGGCTTTCGATGTTCTCGTATAACAAACCTAACAAAAATAAAAGATACAACAAAGACACCACAAAATCACCTAATAAATATCAAATTTAGTCTTGGGTAGTAAAAATCAAGCTAGGATTGTAACTAGCTTCTAATTTTTTTCTGATTCTGAGACTTACACTGGTCGGGATTTGAGTTCTTAATTCTATAAAGTTAAGAAAGAATATTTGTTTGGTTTAATGTTAAAGAGGAGGTCAGTACACTTCCATCCTTTCTATTTTAATTGCTTCATTCAAAAATCATGAATGTGTTATTGTTCCCTGTTAACTGTTTCATTTATAATGTTTGCTATAGTTTGTAATTGTCTATTTTAGTTCACCACAACTTTGTTGTTGCTCTGTGGTCAGCTATTATATTTCATTTTTATTGATTAAGTAACTATGTGATATTATGACTTATGTTCTGTATTAAATATCCTATGTGGTTAAGCTACTTAACATGCTTTAATGATTTCTCATATCTACCTAGACTTCAGACTACCCTCTATTTTTATGTTATAATCTTCATGGTTATCATGTGATACCCTTTTGAGTTCTGTTATTCTATACTTGGGGTTGTTGTTATAATCTTCATGCGTATCATATCATATTCTTTTGAGTTTTGTTGTTCTATACATAGGGTTGTTGTTATAATCTTCATGATTATCATGCCATGTTCTTCTGAGTTCTATTATTCTATATTTGGGTTTGTTGTTAGATGATTCTAGCTACGACATACACAGAAGTACAAAGGGTAATTCTGCATCTCTTGGTCAAGGTTTATGAAGCTTAAGTGTTCAAAATGCTCTCCTTCTTTGTTCAAGTACTTGTTAAATTTTAAGAATTCTCTAAGTCATCATTATGAAAGATTTATATCCATGTCTTATTGTTAATTATAAACATTCTCACTAGGATGAACTTTCTGGGAACATAAATGATCATTCTGCATCTATTTTGTTATGATCATCCTACCTCTTATGAATTAGATTGTAGTTGTCTCTACTATAATTGAAACTAACTATTTCAGCAACTTGACTATAACCCCACCACACCAGCTATTAACCCTAGTCTGAACAGATGAGTTAAGCCTATTTAGTATAATGTTTCCTTTTTTTCTTAAACCCTTAATGATACTAATAATTTGGTTTTATAATGTTTCAGATTCATAATGTCTTCTGAGATCATAACTTTGGTTAAAATATCTATATGTGTGGAACTTTGGAATGAATCTTTGTTTAACCCTCACGACTTCATACTTTTGAACATTGTTTTGGGACTGCACTCAGTCCTCTCTTTCCCCTGATAATCTGGATTGAATCTAGTATTGGAGAAACCTTTTGTTGTTACTGATTGAGTTCAATAACTTGCCTATATCATTGTCTGAATCATTACTAAGGATTTTAAATGATTCAAGTAGTGTTATCAACCTATGTATATGCTCATTATAATATCTGATGCTAAACTAATTAATTTATAACCAATCCCTTAGGACAATAGTATATGTTATTTCAACTCTAAACTATGTGTTTTGTCTTGTCTATTAGTTATATGATTCCAGTTTCTTGGTTTTTCAGCAACAATAATATAAATGTTTTTCCCCCATATGTGCTTAGAAACTTTACTTTAAATATATTCAATATGTTTTTCATCCACTTAATACATGAGGTATAGTCATGAAGAACAAATTGTTTTTATGTGTTTTCCTATGATATTCTGTTAAGAAACAATATGCTTTTGTGGTAGGAAATGTCATAGTAGTTGGTTTGCATTGAAAGAGCCTCATTGGCATTCAAACTTATAGGAAAGAATGAGTTCTTAGTGGTTAAGGGTATTTCGGGGAAGAATTTAACTCTAGGTTGGGCTGCTCTCCCGGCACAAGCATTGCCCTGGGCCTTGAGACCCTTGTGAACTTTGAAGTGTCGCAGGTTCAAAGGGGGAATCAACCTTGAATAGAATTCTCTACTTAGACCTTAATTCATTGACACTTATTATTATTTTGGGTTTGTTTCTTAATGACAACGAAAGGTGTTCAATGTGGATCATTTACCATTCATGACCTCCATATTACTATAACTTTCTTAGCGTTTAAATACTATCAGTGATCTTTTCCTTTATTCTTTGCTAGCAATTTTCATATATGGGCATGTATATAGTACTATTTTCTAATGACTTCCTCTCTTCTTTTTTTTTTAATATGTACAATGGCTTAGGCTTGCTGAATTCTTATAGAACTCAAACCCAAAACCAGCGTTGTTATATTCTAGAAGCCCAGAGTCAGTTGGCATCCATGTTACTGCTGTGCCTGCCTCTTTGAAGCCCAAACACCAGAGTCATTTATTTCCCTTAGATCCTTTATTTATTGCTTTTGTTATTTTATAGTCACACTATGTTGTTATTCTTCACTGCGTTTCTGTTGTTTTATCTCACATGTACATGACAAGAATATAATGGGATTGAATGCTTTATTTTATTTTTTAATTCATATTAAAGTGACTTAGTCAAGCCTCAAAGAACTTAGGGTCAAAAGAATAATTAGTTAGTAATTAATTCTACATACACTGATCGCGAGTTGTTGTTAATTCATTGTGCTTTTATAACCCTTTTCTCAAAGATTTTGAAGCCCAAAGGCATAACAAAGGTGGTAGTCCCTCTTCCAAAAGGAAAAACCATAACTGAATTGGGAGTTTAACTTTTTCTAAAAAAAAAAAAGGAATCGACTCCTCCCTAAAATCAATGTGATGCTTCCTCAAAACAAAGACTTTAAAACAGTTTTCTTCAAGCCTACTACTAGTTAAAACCAAGGTATATTTTAGGCTCATAACGCTTTCACCTCATTAGAGTAATATGTACTTTCATAATTTAGGAAACCAAGTGCTTTAACTTAGCTTCCCTTTTACACATTTT
This sequence comes from Nicotiana knightiana, assembly GCA_005239525.1. Lineage (NCBI taxonomy): Eukaryota > Viridiplantae > Streptophyta > Magnoliopsida > Solanales > Solanaceae > Nicotiana > Nicotiana knightiana. The sequence continues at coordinate 75,132 of ML394488.1, forward strand.
TCATACAAACATCCTATCTTTCAAAGCTCTTTTCAAGCATATATATACTAACATTACTTTCCTAAGACTCTTCTTTAAACCCATACCTTTTAAAACTACACTCTTCCCTTATATGTATTATTCCTTAATATATGGTAAGGTACACTCTTTTGAACACTCGTTAAACATAGTTCAAACAATTAGTCCTAAATCTAGTCTAAGTCCTATGGAGCTACCTCAGGTTGATTTTAAGGGTTGCCTAAGACCTTCCCCTTAGAAGAACAAGAACCCTTACCCATAATCTCACCGGTTAGCAGACTAATAAGGAATATGACCTTTAGTATTTAAATAGGTATCCTAGTATGCCTGCAAATATTAGGGAGACTCTCATTTCATAAACAACAGAGAAACCACAACTTGAATGTTGTTTTGACTAGTGAAAAATAGGGTGCAGCAAGATGGCAACTCTGTTGGGGATTCACACTTAGGTTCTAACCTTAGTAGACATAGACTGAATTTGGCACTTAGATTTGTTTGTACATTACTTTAACTGTATTTAAATTTGCCATTACATGCTTACCTACTGTATTGGATCTTTATATTTTCTTATTATCACGTTACACCCTTATCTGTTACTACTTTACATATACTGTCATCACATTTCTTCCTATCGACACTTGGCCGTACACTATCACATACAACGTCACGTGAGGGTTTTTTTACACCCCTTAAAACACTTCTTTTCAAAACTCTTTAGTTTCAGAGAATGGCTTTGTCAGGTCAACTAACATAACTTCTCGCAATCTTCAGTCCAACTCAAAAGTAGGAAACACTTTACTCTAGAAAAAATAGGTCATATTGCATAAACCTTATGTGAGTTGGTCCTTGGCATCAACACACAATTAGGAAAACCACCCTAATGTGAACGGGTCATGCACCCAATGACATGACTTATGTGGAAAGACGATTATACATGGCTAGACATCTAAAAATCCGAAGAAAACAGTTACCAAAACCTTTATTTACCACCTCATATATGGAAATCAACCAAAACATCCACGAGATCAATATGGTGATGGGAGTGCTATGCAAGTTGAATCAGTGGTAGAAGAGTATCCGTTGAGAACACAAAGATGAGATAAGGTTCTCACTTGCCTACTGATAGAGTTCTGGGATCCTGCTAAGGTGGTGTTCAAGTTTGCTGATTGTGATTTAGTAATGATAATGGAAGAAGTTACTAGTTTCACGAAGTTGCCATTCATAGGGAGGAAACCAATACTACCAGTTACTATGCCCGGTTACAGATTCCTTGATGCTTTGGGTATAGAAAACATTCAAGGTATGAGAAATATCGAGGATGGATGGGTGAGCCTAGATTAATTGTTCGATAGGTTAGACATCGTGAAAGCTATTAGTGGTCTTCGAGTGAATTTTAGTATGATCAAGCAACTTGGGAGAGTCTCAAGCCCATAACTTTCTCATTGACACTATTGGGATTCTTGGTCTTCCTATAGAGAAGGGGCGGATCAAGATCAACTTATTACCCGTAGTTCTACCGACCTTCCGTTGTAACCTTCAAGCTACTCTAGTATAAATGGTGTTAACAGAAATTATAAAGGCTTTGTATGTATGTGCACGAGGGTACTATTTCTTTAAGGGTTATAACTTGGTACTTCAGATCTGGGCCACATAATATTTCTTCCAGCGAGAGGCCACCATTGACTACGTTTTGAGTGTCAGCAACATGATCTGCAACTAAAATGAGAGGATGAGACATTGGGTCTCCCCAAATGGACAAGAAGAGTGGAGAGGAATGTTGAGTAATCTAAGTGGAAAATGGGTCAATTGGAAGCCGTCATAGTTAGGTGGGAGGGTGATCTTAAGGACTCCACAGAAATACTTCATTGAGTTGATAGGACTTGAGGGCATTCAATCATACTAACCCTTGCGGGATCTCAGACAGCTTGGGATGATTCAGTATGTGCCTCTATGGACGAGGACAATGCCATATAAGGACAAGTACAACAGACATACTCCAATCCCAAGGATAAGAAGGCTCAAAGAAGAGTGGAACGATTTGGTCACAATGTCGATGGGTCAAAAATCGTGGTGCACTCCAGAGTATTATGTCTGGTTCAACAAGGAAGACAAGCAAGACCGATCAAGCAGAAAGGGTATGGCCTGGATGGGGGACGTAGTGGCTTCTTTGCAAATCTACCATTAGATTCTGCCACATTACCTTGTGACTACCTCGATGCACAGTCAAGTGGTACCAGGATTCATAAACGATCACATATTGCCACCTACTAAAGACAATGACCGGGTAGTGGAGTGCATCCAGTTAAAATCTGAGACATAGCCGGAGAGAGAATTAGAGGAGGAGTATGTGCTCAACGATAAGGAAGAGGAGTTTGAAGAAGCTTCAAAGGAAGATCCAGAAGAAGAAAAGGAGATGGGGTATGATTCTGGGGATGGTTACTCCCTCAAAAGAAGCTGGTTAATATCGACCCGAAACTCGCGGAGCCACCATACAATCCAAGACCAAAGGGAAAAAGTTTTTCTACAGAAAACTCGATTAAACATGCTCTGGTCATAGCCGACAACTCGGGGCGATCATGAGATAAAGACAATACAAGGAATGATGAACATGTGGCCAGGATGGCCCAGGAGATGGAGTCTCTAAGGGAGGAAATATAGCTTATCAGGGAACTAGCACATATGGCCGTGAAAACGCTCTCTTAACCACCTTGCTTTCCTTTTTAGGATTCAATCCCTGACCACTTTCCTTCCACATCACGCCAAACCAACAACACCCCAACTTTAGTACCCACCACTCAAGTCATTCCTCCAGTAACCCCCCCCCCCCCC
>ML394488.1:78059-157755 GCA_005239525.1 Nicotiana knightiana
CCCAAAACCCACTAAATCCCCTTATCCACACTCTCTACGTACCACAGTACGTTCAAATACCACAAAACCACCCTATTACAACTAACACAACTCAGACCCCTCCTCATGATGGAGTCACTTTTACAACTCGCCCAAATCAGCATATACCCATGGTACATACCACCATCTATGAGCGATATGTTCCTCTTGTATATGTCGTTTCTGAACCTACCTTTATAGCACATGTCATAGTCAGGGTGCCTTATGATATTGACCAATACATTGAACTAGAGAGGGAAGCTAGGCGTAAGGAAGAAGAAACAGTGTCCGAGTAACTACAAATCTTGAGAAAAAAGTGACGAACCTCCAAGCTGCCCGGGGAAGTGAAAGTTTGGACTACAAAGATCTATTTATCCATCCAGATATGGATATGCTAGTCGGGTATAAGCCTCCAAAGTTTGATATCTTAGACAGGACGGGTGATCCCCCCCACACATTTTAGGCATATTGCGACAAATTAGTTAGAGTAGGCAGGAACGAGAAGCTAAGAATGAAGTTGTTCATAAGGAGGTTGATGGGAGAAACACTTACTAGGTATACTCGACAAGATCCGTAAAACTAGAGAACCTGGAAAGATATGGTAGAATATTTATGAATCATTTTTGATTCAATATAGAAATCACTCCTGATAGGTTCGCACTAGTAAACCTGCAGAAAATACCATCTGAGTCATTCAAAAAATACGTACGCCAGTGAATGTCAGAAGCTTCCAGGGTACAACTTCCGTTGGATGAAGGTGAATTAACCAAGTATTTCATCAGGGCCCAGGAAGGGATATACTTTGAAAATAATGGGAATGATGGGACTGAAATTCCCGAACTGGTCAAGATGGGAGATATGTTAGAAGAAGGTATAAAATCTGGCAAAGTACAATCCATGGTTGCACTGCAAGTAGTCGTCCCTTACTATCAACCCAACCCGCATTACAAAAACACTTCCTATTCACCAAACAACCATTCACCACCACCCAGTTATGCTCCAATCGATAACACCCAGCCATATTACTACCCCAACCTCAATATAACCCTCATCGAGCCCACAACAACCCAAACTCACAATGACTATATGCTCATGTCTAAAAAACTACCCACCAAAACTGACCCACTTATGCACCATGTACTCGTCCCAATTTTGAAGAGAGGGATTATACCCCGATTGTTGAGCCTCTAGCCCAATTGTTCGAAATATTGAGAAGACTAGGATAGATACATCTACTGAAAAGAAGGGTTCCAGAGTATCCCTCTAAGTATTTTGATGCAACTAAAAAGTGCGTGTACCATTCAAACGTGCTTGGGCATGATATTGAAGATTGTATTAAGCTTAAAATGAGATTGAAACACCGATCAAGAACGAATCCATTCAACCCACTCCGGCTCCGCCCAATGTGAATCGCAATCCGCTGCCAAACCACCAAAACTAGGGAGTCAACATGATCACATTAGGCGAAGAATATTGTCACAACCCCAGATCTAAACCAGTCGTGATGGCGCCTATCGTGGAACTAGGCCAGCCAAATCCACACGCAAATCGTAAATAATTTGCTATTGATATCATTACTAAACTGATAACCTTAATGGTTTCTTTTAAACATTTTTAAATAGAAAAGCTACATCAAATATTACATACCAATTCCGGGATCCCAGAGTCACTGGTCATGACCATCCACAGAAAATATACAACTCTGAAAAATAAACTCCATAATAGTAAGCAGGAGAGAGAGAAAGGTTGCGGACTCGTGCAGCTACTTCGTAAAATCTCCAAGAAGTCTCTGGTATAGATACACAGCTCACTCTGCCCTAGACCTGGATCTGCACAAAAGGTGCATAGAGTAATGTGAGTACGCCAACTCAGTAGTAATGAAAATAAATCAGGTCTGAGAAGTAAGAAAGACATAAATCAAATCATCATTTCACAACAAGCACAATCTTTCTTTCCAACAGTGTATACATTAAATCATCACGCTTAAGAGCCGATCTCAGTAAAAGTCATTAGGAAATATTCTTGCCAACAGTCTCAACATAACTTTCAAGAAGTTTAGTGTAAAAATAATAAAAATCTTAAAAAGCCCCTCGGGCAAAACATGTATCAGAAATTTCCCCTCGGGCGTAACATCACTCAGAATCAGCCCCCCGGGCATACCTCACAGTCACTCATAATCAGCTCCTCGGGCAACCTCACAGTCACTCATACCTCCCAATCACTCAACACTCGGCACTCGCACTCATTAGGTACCTGTGCTCACTGGGGGTGTGTACAGACTCCGGAGGGGCTCCTTAAGCCCAAGCGCTAATATCAGGCAACCTCGTGGCATATCACATCCACACAATCAGGCCCTCGGCCTCACTCAGTCAGAAACTCTCAAAAAGCCACTCGAGCGATCAGTAAAACGGGGTACTCGACCCAAAATATCATTTTATATCTCAAATAGTGTAAATAAGGTTGAGTTTCACAATCAGTTAAACATAACAAGACTGAGTGTAAATCATAAGTCAACACAGTGAGGAAATAGCACTAAAATCCCCCAAGGGGTCTAAACAAGTTGGCACAAGGCCCCAAACATTTCTTACAACCCAAATATGATAGTAGTCTTAAAACACGATTTACCATATGATTTAAAAGTAAATAGGCAACTCAATAGTTGCCACGGGAAGGACCAAGTCCAAATCCACAATAAGTGCATGCCACACACTCGTCATCCGGCACGTGCGCCACTCCAAACATAGTGAGAAAATACGAAGTCCAGGGTTTCATACCCTCAGGACAAGATTTACATTTATTACTTACCTTAACCCGGCCCAAATACTAATCGGCGATGGTCTTGCCCCTCGAATTGGCTCCCCACTGCTCCGAATCTAACCAAAACCAGATTAACATTATCAATATACGCTAAGGAACAAAAGCCAATTGAAAACTAAAAGTTTTAGGCACAATTCCCGAATTTTTCCAAACCCGAGCCCCGGGCCCACATCTTGGAATTCGATAAAAATTGCATAACAAGAATCCTCATCCTTTCCCGAGTCTACACATATAAAATGCATCAAAATTCGGCCACAATTTACCCCTAAATTCCTTAATTATAAGTCTCAATTTCCCAAGCCCTAAACCCCCAAGTTATTCCATTAAATCCACTAATTCCAAGCCTAATTCATCAAATAACAACATAGAATCGAGTCTTTAGTCTGAGAAATTTACCTCCACAGAAGATCCTCGAAATCGTTCTTCAAATTTCTCCAAAAATGACTCAACCCGCATGCAAAAATGATGAAAAATGCCAAAAAATCGCGGAGGCAGGTATTTATACGTCCTGCCCACTGAAACCGCACCTGCGACCCCAGCTGTGCACCTGCGGAATTACACTAAAAGACCAAATCTCGCACATGCGGTGAGTCACCCGCACCTGTGGCTCCGCTGGTGCGGCCCATGCGTCGCACCTGTGACTTCCTCCGCCCTGACCTATTTTCACACCTGCTCAAGCCACCCCCGCATCTACGAAGTTGCACCTGTGGCTTCCCTTGCGCTGGTGCGGCCACACCAAATGCTTGGCACCAGCAGCTTCTTCAACTGCATTTTCCAACGTCAATCCCAGCGATGACTATCCGGAATCATCTCGAGCCCCTCGGGACCCCAACCAAAAACACAAAAAATTCCCATAACCTTGTTCAAACTTAGTTGAGCCTTCGAAACACCCAAAACAAAGCCAAAACACTAAAATCACATCGGATTCAAGCTTATGATCTTTAAGATTTCTAAATCTCGCCAATGATGCCGAAACCAACAAAAACACGTCTGAATGACCTGAAAATTTGCACACACATCCAAAATGACATTACGAACCTGCTCCAACTTTCGGAATTCCATTCTGACCCTGATAGCCTATTTTCCAGTGCCGACCGAAAATCGCCAAAAACTAACTTTTGCCAATTCAAGTATAATTCTACACCGGACATCAAAACCACATTCCAAATACACTCTTAAGTCCCAAATCACCTAACAAAGCTATCTGAACCAGAAAATCTACATTTCGAGGTCATTTACCAATAGGTCAACTTCTAGTTGACTTTTCCAACTATTGAACCAAGTTAAGAGACTAAGTTTCTCATTTCTCTCCAAAAATCGCTCCAGACCCGAGCCAACCAATATAACACAACATAAGGAAGCTGAACCACATATAATGAAGCAGAAACCGGTAAAATGGGGCTATTACTCTCGGAACGACCGGCCGAGTCGTTACATCCTCCCCCACTTAAACATACATTCGTCCTCGAACGTGCCAAGAGTTGTTCTCCAACACCATCAAACTGCCGCGTAACTTCACCATGCACATACCCGGGGGTGATCCCACATCACCCTATCCCATATAGGTCCAATAGCACAACACAACTGAAAATTTGAAATTCAACCTGACCCATAAACCTTAGAACCAAGCTCCCACTTCTGAAATAATTTACAAGATAAAAATTCCACCACTATAAACTGAATAAGTCTTGACACACTGAATCAAGCCACATACGTAACCCCAGATGTAATCACATAATATACCGCATGACTCAAACACTCATAGCGATAACTCCTAATCACAATAGCTACTCAAAACAACCCAATATCGGTAAATAACCTCTTATCAAGCAAAGCCTCACTTTGACACTTTCATAAGGTGCCGATGAGGAAAGGAAAATGTTGAAATATAGCAACCATTCGTCCAATCAACCAGATATGAAGATCCCCTTCCCAAATAGGGATTATAGCAGATTTCTAAGCCGACTCCCGATATTTATCCTTCCAACTATGTTGTAGACAATTCTGACAGTATTCATCCTAGGTCCAATGACATCTTCTCATCCAACACGACCACTCTGATGACATGACACATCAATACAATTCAAAGCCATAACCTGTGCAACTCGTGCACGCAGTAGCAACATCCCAATGTAATCAAATTATATAAAAGATTCACACGAGAGGACCATCTTGCCATTAACAATTATCGTCACAACACCATGCTAAGAGCATGGCACTCATCGAAAAAATCAAAACACACGAATCTGATACCAAGGATCATACCCCCACATAACTTCTGCTACAATGCGTGATCCAGTCCACACGCTGGTCCACATGAAATACTTCGGGTTGCCTTGCTCAAAATCACTACCCATGCGTAATGCGGCATCAAGTACTCAAAGTGTGTTGCCCTAACCACAGGGAATCGAATGATACAATGCCACACGAACCCAAAAGAACATAACCAATACGTCGTAATACCACAATACCCAATTACTTACGTTACTCAAATATCGCTCTAAAGCCTATTAGAACTGCACCATATGTGTATGTAACCAACAATCACCACTCCTCTTAACGCCGAAGGGTGACCCATAGATCACTAGATAATAGGAATAAACTCAATGACAATCGAATGGTACATCCCTCAACAATAGCCATTCGGAGCCAACAATTCTGACCCGGTGCAGAAATCACACCATATTGGGCCTGCCAATAACCTTAAATCAACTCTGGTCACCCAAAACAGATAGATAACTCTCCAAAGGTTCACAATGACTGGATTATGGCACATACTAATGTCTGACTAGCTTTGCTCATATCTTCACGGTTCACTACCACAAAATAACCTGTTTATGAGAGCTCTCAGTCTCGAAGTCATGAAGCACACCATTTACTATATCTGATCTCAACTCCACCGCTCGAATACATAACACATCCCTAATACTGAATCATTCCCGAGGGATAGCCCTATAATTCTTTGTTGTCACCAAGCAACCTTGAATATCAGCAGTCGATCCAACAAGATAGCGTCACTATACCAATGAAGCACCCTTAACTCCACACATTGACCTTTTTGAAATGTATACCCTCATCAAGCCACTCAATTGGTGATATCATCTACCTAGTCATCTGGAACGGCCGATGCTGCCTACGAATTTTTTTGCCCCTCCTCAAAGAACTGAACCGTGACCTCACATATGCAAATATCAACTCTACACGACATACCGCATACACCATGCCATCCTATGGTGAATATGAGAAATTCATGATCCCTTCCGAGCCACAAGCAATTATGTACCCATTTGTACAACACCAAACTGAGATGACTGAATCCTTCTAACTCAACCAAGATACGCATGTCACCAAAACCCAAGAGCATTGCTAAGAAATACCTGTAAAAACTCATTGCCTCTTAAACACCCAAAGAACTAGTCATATCTTTTACCATGCAGATCCGACCTACTACAAAGTTGTCCTATTTATTCAAGTTTCTTCTGACTTACCTTCGAATTGATACTTCTCTTTGCCATAATACCACAATTCTCAACCCAGACTCACCACAAGAGACCCAAGCATACAATCATACTGTCTGAGTCTCATAAGCCGCTGAATACTCTCTCAAATATCCTCAAAAGTACCACATTCAAAATACTTACCTTGATGAGACTTCTTGTGAATCTAAATCCATTACCTTCGCTTTCCTGATATTGATATGTATAATCCATGATAATGTAGAAATACCACACGTCTTGGCACCCTCCAATGTAAATCTTAGTTCAAGCCAATACGCACCTTGAAGATCCTCAATTGTTACGTATAACCTTGAATCTGTCAGAATCATTCTCAAAGGTCATCCACTCTACACAAATCTCGATTACACCGATCAAGAAAACAAAATGACCTGACCCTGTTGCACAACAACATACTAGGAAAGCAATCCACATACTTGAAGCAATAAGCAAATTCATACACTGTACCCACTACACCTTTTACAATTACAACTCAATCATTCAACGGAACTCACATACCCATAGAGTACATTACAACCTGTATCGAAGAATTTCCATTACTCGAGTCATTCCCAGATTCCACCTCTGCACGTCATGACTGATCCACCGATATACCTCAAATTGAAACCAATAAAACACATAATCGTGCAATCAACTTATCATTAACAGCCTCCCCCACTTGGCTCAAAGCCCACGATCAAAACAAACAATAACTCACAATGACCACACGCTAACACCGCTGTCACACCACAATGAGTTTTAACTAAATCCTTCATAAGATCATATCTAACTCAAACAATTTAACATCCCAAATCATCTCCAAGCTCGCATCACCATTGCAATAGTCGTGCCAACTCCCACAAGTGATCTTAACTCAAATTGCAACATATATCAATTACTGATAAAAGAGAACTTGCTACAAAACAACATAAGGATCACACAACCTCAGGACACCCCGCGGGACATAACCCCGCTTGTTTAGCCTCAAGGTGATATCTCTCTACACCTTCCGAAGATCATAGCTATTACGCAATCTCTTTAGCCTCCTACATTAGAACAAACCAATGCCTACCATCGAGACATCAAAATAAGCGGTATAAGAACTTGAAGCTGATGGCAGAACTAATCACTGGAGCTGCGGCCAAAGAAATCTTGAGCTTCTGGAAGCTCTACCCACACTCGTCTGACCACCTGGATACCCTTAGTGGACACCACGTGTCCCAAGAATGCTACTGAACTTAGCCCATTCACACTTGAAAAACTTTGCATAAAGCTTCTCCTCCATCAATCTCTATGATACCGTCCTCAAATACTGACTATGCTACCCCCAGTCACGCGCATACGCCAGGGTGCCATCAATGAATACAATAACAAAGGAGTGCTAATACGGCTGGAATACACCGTTAATCGAATACATGGGTGCTACTGGAGCATTGGCCAGCCCAACAGACATCACCAGAAACCCATAACACAACAGAAGGATCTCCTTCACTCCACAACTGAACAACATAAGAGCCCATATACTCACGACTCGAGGTCATGTGACAACTACAGACAGAAGTCAAACACTCAATAGTTCTTGCTACATATCCATCACATCCCCTTTTTGTCACAATCAAACAACATGAACACATCTCACCCTCAAATCACACTCACCACACAGACATCCAGTCACAAAGTCTCGTCAATAAGGACACCAACGGACATATAAGTCCCCAAATGCATGACTCATACAATCGAAATCTTAGCACTCAAGCCACAAAATGAATCTGGCCTCAAGTCCTCCAGACTGGCCCATTATCAACATGCTAAAACTACATCTCATCCATGGAATTCACAAGTCGTTGATGCACAGCTGATACCAAGCGCTCACGTGCATGTTTGAATACATCGAAGGAATTCATGAGTTACGCTTTTGGCTGAATAAAATGGATTTTCACCACAAGAATTCAAGAATGTGAGATTTTCCTAAGGGTTCTGCAGCCTCTTGAAGATAAGTACAGACGTTTCCGTACTGAATCGCAAGACTCTACTAAACCTGCTCATGATCGGTGAGTCCTATGTAACCTTGCGCTCTGATACCAACTTTTCACGACCCCTAATCTAAAATAGTCGTGATGGAACCTATCGTGGAACTAGGCCATCCAAATCCACACTCAAATCGTAAATAATCCGCCATTCATATCATTACTAAATTAATAACCCATAATAGTTTCTTTTAAACATTTTTAAACAGATAAAGCTACACCGAATATTACATACAAATCACGAGATCCCGGAGTCACTGGTCATGACCATTTACAAAAAATATACAACTCTGGAAAATAAACTGCATAATCGTAAATAGGAGAGAGAGCAGGCTGGCGGACGCGCGCATCTACCTCGCAAAATCTCCGAGAAGTATCTGGTACAGATACACAGCTCACTCCGCCCTAGCACCTGGATCTGCACACAAGGTGCAGGCAGTAATGTGAGTATGCCAACTCAGTAATAATGAAAATAAATCAGGTCTAAGCAGTAAGAAACACATAAATCAAATAATTATTTCACAATAAGCACAGTCTTTCTATACAACAGTGTATACGTTAAATCATCATGCTTAAGAGCCAATCTCAGTAAAAATCATTAGGAAATAAACTTGCCAACAGTTTCAACATAATTTTCAAGAAGTTTAGTGTAAAAATGATAAAAATCATAAAAAGCCCCTCGGGCAAAACATGTATCAGAAATTGCCCCTCGGGCGTAACATTACTCAAAATCAGTTCCTCGGGCATACCTCACAGTTACTCATAATCAGCCCTTCGAGCAACCTCACAGCCACTCATACCTCCCAATCACTCGTCACTCGGCACTCGCACACAGTAGGTACTTGCGCTCACTGGGGGTGTGTACAGACTCCGGAGGGGCTCCTTCATCCCAAGCGCAAATATCAAGCCACCTCGTGTCATATCATATCCTCACAATCAGGCCCTCAGCCTCACTCAGTCAGAAAATCTCATCAAGCCACTCGGGCTATCAGTAAAATAGGGTACTCGACCCAAAATATCACTTTATATCTCAAATAGTGTAAATAAAGTTGAGTTTCAAAATCAGTTAAACATAATAAGACTGAGTGTAAATCATAAGTCAACACAGTGAGGAAAGAGCAGTAAAAGCCCCCAAGGGGTCTAAACAAGTCGGCATAAGGCCCCAGACATGGCTTACATCCCAAATATGACAGTAGTCTTAATACACGATTTAACTTATGATTTAAAAGTAAATACGCAACTCAATAGTTGCCACAGGAAGGACCAAGTCCAAATCCACAATCAGTGCACGCCACACACGCGTCATCCGGCATGTGCACCACTCTAAAAATAGTGAGAAAATACGAAATCCGGGGTTTCATACCCTCAGGACAAGATTTACAGTCATTACATACATTAACCCGGCCCAATTACTAATGGGCGATGCTTTTGCCCCTCGAATCGGCTCCCCACTGCTCCGAATATAATCAAAACCATATTAACATGATCAATATACGCTAAGGAACAAGACCCAGTCGAAAACTAACAATTTTAGGCACAATTCTCGAATTTGGCCAAACTCGAGCCCCGGGCTCACGTCTCGGAATTTGATAAAAATCACATCACAAGAATCCTCATCCTTTCCCGAGTCTACACATATAAATGCATCAATATCCGACCACAATTGACCCCTAAATTCCTTAATTATAAGTCTCAATTTCCCAAGCGCTAAAACCCCAAGTTATGCCATTATATCCACTTTCCAAGCCTAATAAGTCAAATAACAACATAGAATCGAGCCTTTAGTCCAAGAAACTTACCTCCACAAAAGATTCTTGAAATCCTTCTTCAAATTGCTCCCGAAATGACTCAACCCACATGCAAAAGTGATGAAAAATGCCAAAATTTCGTGGAGGCAGGTATTTATACCTCCTGCCCAGTGAAACCGAACCTGCGGCCCTTGCTTTGCACCTACGGTCCCAGGTGCGCACCTGCGAAATTTCCACTAAAAGCCCAAATCTCGCACATGTGGTGAGTCACCCGCTCCTGCGGCTCCGCATGTGCGGCCCATGCCTTTCACCTGCAACTTCCTCCGGCCTGACCCCTTTTCGCACCTGCGCAAGCCACCCCCACACCTGCAGAGTCGCACCTACGGCTTCCCTTCTGCAGGTGCGGCCACACCAGATGTCTGGCAACAGCAGCTTCTTCAGCTGTATTTTCCAACGTCAATCCCTCTGATGACTATCCGAAATCATCCTGAGCCCCTCAGGACCCCAACCAAAAACACAAAAAAGTCTCATACCCTTGTTCAAACTTAGTCGAGCCTTCAAAACACCCAAAACAACGCCAAAACACCAAAATCACATCGGATTCAAGCTTATGAACTTTGAGATTTCCAATCTCGCCAATGATACCGAAACCAGCCAAAACACGTCCGAATGACCTGAAAATTTGCACACACGTCCAAAATGATGAACCTGCTCTAACTTCCGGAATTCCATTTCGATCCCCATAGCCTATTTTCCACTGCCGAACGGAAATCGCCAAAAACTAACTTTCACCAATTCAAGCCTAATTCTACACCGGACATCAAAACCACATTTCGAACACACTCCTAAGTCCCAAATCACCTAACAAAGCTATCTGAACCATAAAATCTACATTCCGAGGTCATTACCAATAGGTCAACTTCCGGTTGACTTTTCGAGCTATTGAACTAAGTTAAGAGACTAAGTGTCTCATTTCTCTCCAAAAATTGCTCCGGACCCGAGCCAACCAATCTAACACAACATAATGAAGCAACCACATATAATGAAGCAGAAACAGGGAAATGAGGCTATTACTCTCGGAACGACCGGCCGGGTCGTTACAAATATGATTTGAAAGGAACGATTATCATAATAGGAAATGTAGAGGCCGCAAAGATCTCACCTCAAAGAACTCCAATGATCATAGTGCAAGAAAATGGGGAAGGCCAAGATGATAGACTCTAGAGCATCCCACGATACGACTAGGTTAGGGAGATGTTACGCTCCTGAAGAGGAAAATCGGGGAAATTCGAGAAGAGAGAAAATTCAATGAAGGAACATAACAGACCCAGAAGTCGCAAAATTCTGGAAAAGAATGTCGACCAAGGAGTACACCGTGGAGGAGCAGCTAAAGAAAACTCCAGCGCAAATATCAATCATGGACTTGTTGATGAGCTCCGACAGTCATAAGGATGCCCTGATGAAAGTACTAAGTGGGGTAAGTGTGCCAAGAAACACCATCAGTGAGATAATGGCCATAATAATTGGGAAAATGGTCGAAGAAAATATGATTACTTTCAGAAGAGACGAACTTCATGTCGAAGGCATAAGTGACAAAAAAGCTCTTCATATCACTGTCAAATGTGGGGACAAGGTGTTGTCTCGAGTGCTGGTTGATGGTGGGTCAGGAGTCAACATCTGTCCGCTCTCTATACTGCGGGAATTGGGAATCTATCTGAGGGAAGTCAAGGAAAGTATTGTAAGGGTAAGGGCTTCTGATGGTTCGTAGAAGGATGTTATCATATAAATTTATTTGGCTTTGCAGATCAGGCCGGTTGAATTTCCCATATTGTTTCAAGTGATGTATGTTTCTTCTTCATAAAACTTGCTGCTCGGAAGGCCCTGGATACACATGGCAAGGGACATCCCATCCACCTTACACCAATGCATAAATTTTGAGTGGGGATGTCAGGAGATCGTGGTCCATGGCGAATGGGGATAGTCAGCGTATTTGGATCATGTTGTCCCATTCATTGAAGGGCTAGACAAAGTTGCTTTCCATGCGGTGTAAATCATGAAAACCACAAAAATAGAAGAGACTGGGTAAAATTTTGGGATGCAGTCGCCATATAGATCCAAGATTGCTATGAGGGAGATGATGAAATAATTATACAGGCCAGGAACCAAGTTAGGAGCCAGTTTAGATGGGATCACAAAGCCAATTGGACCTAGTAGGAAGAAGGGAAGGGCCGACATAGGATATCAGCCTCCGATGGGGAAAGCTCATATCAGTTGCTCTGAGAAACAAGACTTTTGTGCCAGAGCATGTTTCGA
This sequence comes from Nicotiana knightiana, assembly GCA_005239525.1. NCBI lineage: Eukaryota > Viridiplantae > Streptophyta > Magnoliopsida > Solanales > Solanaceae > Nicotiana > Nicotiana knightiana. The sequence goes on from ML394488.1 coordinate 90,477, forward strand.
GTACGGATTAGAGTTCAGAACCAGAAGATGATGCCATCGATGTAATGGGAAGTTTTTTTGTGAATATGATTGAAGAATGATGTCAAGGAACTAACATCAAGACACCGACAATCAGGGATGTCGAAGCAGGAGAAGAACTGCGGAACTGACCGCTAGTCCATCTTTGGGTCGTCGGGAGTCTTGGTAGTATGTAACTATAAAATTTCTCTTTTGAACAATGCATGGTCAATTTAGGCATGCACCGTGTCTGTAGCTTTTTTTATTTGCCTCTTTAGAATGCTTAGACGTTTCTCTATTGAACCCATATTCCGCTATTGTGACAATATAATGAAATCGTCGAGCGAAACAACCCAGATTACGAGGAGTATGAAAAGAGTATGATGCCAGAAAATATCCCATAAGAGATCGAACAGCTGGAGAGTCAAAAAAGTCCAAACTTGAAGAAACGGAAGTGGTCAATCTCGGAAGTGAAGAAAACGTGAAAGAAACATGAATCAACATTCATCTAGAAGTCGAGCAAAAGGAAAAACTAGTTAATCTCCTCCGACAATATATCTATGTGTTCTCATGGTCATATAATGACATGCTAGGATAAAGTACTGACATTGTCTTGCATCGACTTCCTACAGATCCTGCCAGACAGTCGGTCAAGAAAAAACCCAAAAAATTCAAGCTCGATTTAAGTTTGAGGATAAAGGAGGAAATAACCAAGTAGATATAGGTGAATGTGGTAAGGGTCGCCAGTTATCCCAACTGGTTGGAAAATATCATCCCAGTACCTAATCAAGATGGGAAGATCAGGATATGCGTGGATTACCGATATTTCAACAAAGCTAGTCCAACGGATGACTTCCCTTTACCAAATATCCACATCTTCATCAAAAACTACGCAAAGCATGAACTACAGTCGTTCGTGGATTGTTTCGCTGGGTACCACGAAATCATGATGCACGAGGAAGATGCAGAAAGGCAGCCTTCACCACACATTGTGGAGTTTATTACTATAGAGTCATATCATTCTATAAGGCCCCATAAAACTTCATCTAAAACCCGGGTTCTTGGTATTTGAACAGTACGTTGGGAGTTGAAGAAAATTTTTGTAGATCAGGGCATTTCTGCGGTCCACTATGCGGTCGCAGAATCACTCTGCAGGCCGTAGAGTGAAATCAAAAAATGGCCAATTTTGGAGAGTTGTTTTGTGGTCCATTATGCGACCGCATAATGTATTCTCGAGCCCAACAATTCATCACAGATCTAGCACAAAAAAGCTTAGATAAGGAAAAGATAAGCATAAACTGACCTTGGACTGAGTAGAACCCACAAAACCTAGTTCATCTTCATCCGAAATTAGTCCCTCAATGTAGCAACAACAAGGAGAAAGGAAAAGTAGCAAGTTGTCCGGGATTTTCGGCACCAGAATCATATCGTATCACCCAAAATCGCCTAGGGTTTTTGTGGGATATTTAGGGAAGGAGTTGTCGGTGTTCAATCTGATATTCTTTGTCCGAGAATGAGTGAAATAAATGGGTTAATTCATCCCTTAAAATTCCCATTGGCCACCCCTTTTTGGGGGATTTATTAGGTCCCTTCATTTAAACAAGTATGTGACACGCCTACTTGTCACCTACCAGTCTGTGCGGTGTTGTGAAAATGCAATTATCTCTCAACTACGATATCATATCGACAAATAGTTTAATGATTTAGAAACTAGACTCATAGATCTTCAATTTGGTAGGTGGATCATCCCTTATTTCTAAGTATATTGTGAGAAATCTCTTCTACATTTGACCTAATTTCAGCATATTTTTGAATGTAACTTGTGATGACCTTTGCCAAATTTTGTTACAAACAACTCGCTTGAAATCAAAACACAACACATGATTATCATAAGACTAAAATAACTCATAACATAACCTCATTATTATGTTAATACTCTTAGTCTCACCCCAAAAGTACATAATATAATATTCCTAACTTGTCAACTTTCGGCGAAACTTATTTTCTTCAATTTGTTTAGCTTCTAAGCCTTCCAACCATCTTGGTACTTGTTATTCATGATCTTAAATATTTTTAACCTCCATGGTAACATTATTAACTTAATTTATGTACGTTGAAAGAGTATCTCATTTCTGAGCTTACATCAATTGACTTGCGAAGTACTTTTACGTACAAAAACGTGGGGTGTAACATTAGTGTACCATCATTCATGCCAAGAAAAAAAATCCATGGTCTTATGTTTATGAATCGCCTCATTCAACTGTACCAGCAATGGATTTTCGTATTGCTTCACCTTGACTTCCACAACAAGCGATGATTCAGCTCTATTTTGGACAATCACCCCTCCTTTATTAGAGTCCGTAGGCCGAACTCCCAAACCAGCCAACCTATGAAATTCCTTGGCCAACGGCCTTTGATGTGCCTATAAGTGAGCCAAACTACCCATATATTTCTGGCTAAGAGCATGCCACAACATTAGCCTTCCCCGGATGATATAGAATATCGATGTCATAGTCTTTGAGTAACTCAAGCCACCTTCTCTGCCTCAAATTTAATTCCTTCTGCATGAAAATATATTGAAGGCTCTTATGGTCCGTGAATATATCCACATGGACCCCATACAAATAATGATGCCAAATCTTAAGCGTAAACACCACCACTGCAAACTCTATGTCATGTGTTGGATAGTTCTTCTCATAATTCTTGAGTTTCCTAGAAGCATAAGCGATCAACTTGCCATGTTGCATCAATACACACCCAAGCCCAATTCTTGAAGCATCACAATATACCAAAACCTCATTTATACCGTCTGGTAAGGTCAACACTAGTGTCATAGTCAATCTTTCTTTCAACTCATGGAAGCTCTTTTCACAAGCATCCGACCACTGGAACTTAACTGCCTTCTACGTCAATTTCGTCAATGGAGAGGAAAGAGTAGAGAACCCATCCACAAACCTCATGTAATACCAATCTAAGCCCAAGAAATTGTGAATCTATGTTGGAGTTGTAAGTCTAGGATAATTATTCACAGTTGCGTTCTTCTGAGGACCAGCCTTAATTCCTTTACTAGAGATGACATGACCCAAGAATGTAATAGATTCAGGACAAAATTCACACTTTGAAAACTTTGCATACAACTTGTGTTGATACATAGTCTATAGAACTTCCCTGAGATGATCGGCATGGTCCTCTCCACTTTGTGAATATACAAGAATATCATAAATGAACAATATCACAAAAGAGTAAATAAAAGGCTTGAATACTCAGTTCATAAGATCCATGAAAGTTGTCGTGGCATTCGTTAGCCCAAAAGATATCACAAAAAATTCAAAGTGCCCATACCGGGTCTTGAAAGCTGTTTTCGGAATATCCTGCTCCCAGATTTATAATTAGTGATACCTTGATCTGAAGTTAATCTTGGAGAAATTATTAGCGCCCTGTAATTGAGCACAAGTCATCTATCCTTGGTAACTGGTATTTATTCTTGATCGTGACCTTGTTGAGTTGCTGACGGTGATACACATCCTCAATGACCTATCTTTCTTCCTAACTAAGAGAACCGGTACGCCCCAAGGTGACATACTCGGCCGGATGAAACCCTTCTCTAATATATCCTTCAACTGCTCTTTTAGTTCCTTTAATTCTACCTGTGTCATTAGATAGGGTGGAATAGATATAGGTTGCATGTCTAGCATCACATAAATCCCAAAATAAATCTCCCTGTCTGGTGGGATACCAGGGTGCTCATCAGGAAAGACCTCTGAAAATTCACTCACAACTGGCATAGACTCACGTGTAGGTGCATCAGCATCGGTTTCTGTACCCAGATCAAATGATAAATACGCCCCTTGTTGATCTACTTCGTGGTTTTAAGATAAGAAATAAACATATCCTTCATCACTACATCATCCCATTTCCACTCAATAACTGGCTCATTCAGAAATTCAAACCGAACGGTGCTAGTTCGGTAATCAAGCTTATAAAACATAAATAAATCATGTCCATCCCCATTATTACATCAAAATCAACCATCACCAATTCAATGAGATCGGCCATGGTGTCCCGATCATGCACCGTGACAAAAAAATACCTATAAACTCGGGTGCCCACAATAGACTCACCAATCGGAGTAGACACATAGAACGTCTCAAGAAGTTGTTCTGGTTCTATCCCAAATTCCATAGAAACATAGGGAGTGACATATGACAAAGTGGAACTGGGACCAATAAGAGCGTATACATCATGAGATTGGATAGTCAATACACTTGTCACAACAGAGAAGTCTCTAAATCGTTGCAACCCCTCATGGCATAGAAACGGTTGGGTCCTCCCAAACTCTGTTCACCACCCCTAGATAGACCACGCCCTGCGGATGGTGGAGTTCCACGAGCTGGAGGAGGTGTTGCAAATGTAATAGTTGCAGAACTAGCTGACTGTGTCGTACCCCTGCCGACACTCTAGCGGGACGAACGGTAATCCCTTTGAATATGATCCGTAATTATGTACCCGTAGCATATGTGTAGGTCCATGTAGCAGGCCCCTAAGTGAATGTTCCCAAACCTAGGGCATATGGGCCTCCATTGATGCTGGTATCTCCCACAAGGCCGACCCTGCTGGTAGGATCTCCTGTTTCCCTGACTAGGCTCTGAAGGCTCACTGAATGAAGACTAAGAAAAGGACTGGGATGGCCCTGATGACCCACCCCTAAAGGCTGACCTACCACCACCACAACCACCATAAGAACCACAAATGTTTCCCATGGACCGACCCTTATTACTACCCTCTCGCTCCATTTTATTCTTCAATTTGTGGGTCTCTGTAGCTTGAGAAAATGCCACCATCTTCCCATCATTCATATTATAATTCAAGGCATATGTAGAGGCCTCTTTAATAACCAAGGGGTTGAGGCCCTATACAAACTGGCGCACTCTAGCCTCTATAGTGAGCAACATGTAAATGGCGTACTTGGATAGGTGTGTGAATCTCATATGGTACTCCCACACACTCATGCTACCTTGTTTAAGTCTCTCAAACTCAGCAACATAGGATGCTGAGTCTTAATAGGAAGGAAATGATCAATGAAGGAATCAGCAAACTCACTCCACCATTCCAGAGGGCTCCCCTCCTCACGAGACTCCTCACATAGCTCAAACCGAGAATATGCCACCTCTTTCAGGAGGTATAAGGCAAACTTCACTACTTCCATCTCAGTAGCACGCATAACTTGGAGAGTCTTGTGCATCTCATCAATAAATTCCTGAGTGTCCTCCTGGAGATTGGTACCCGTGAACACTAGAGGTCAATCCAGAACTAGAAGAATCCCCTTGTTGGTTGAAAGGAGTAGGTGCAACATTCGATCTCTAGGCCTGGGAAGCCATTATCAAAGCCCACATCTGAACAGATCCCCTAAGGTCCCCATCAGAAATACTGGGGCCAAAAATTTAGGCTGGGGGTGGGACTGGAATATCAGTTGGAGGAGGAATCCTTACACCCTCACTAGGTGTAGGAACTGGTACAGTCTAAGCAGTATTAGTATAATCAAGCGGTGTATTAGTTGGGGTAATATCCTCACCCCTTGGGTGCTCACCAACATCATTAGGTATAGAATCAATTGCCATTCCTGGGTGTCATTGGCTCCTTAGCTAGGTATTTCCTTCTTCCTAGGTGCGATGTACTAAAATTTAGAGCAATGCACGAGTTAAAGGAGAAAAATTCTTACAATCAGCTATCACATGATCTAGATAATCAAAGAAGGGTGACGTTCTAAATGCTCAAGGAGCCTCATAATTATAGATGTGGTCGACAATACACCAATAAGAAGGGAACTAATAGACATGGCTCCAAGACATCCTAGGAAACCTGAAAATCTTGGACTCTAATACAAATCTTGTCATGCCCCGACCTCGGAAAGCGTAGTCGATGCTCAACTGAGATACCCTGGTCAAGCAAGCCTACTATATGCTTTCTACCCGACCTTATCCATGAATAAAGTGAAGATATATTCCATTAGTTAGACAATGAGAAGATTACATGAACAACACCAATCCCACAATATTACATTACACATTCATAATTTAGAAGTGGACACATGTGATACAAATACAACATTCTTAGTTTGACTTTCCCGAAACAAAGAAACAACCCACATTATGCCTACGAAGCCTCTAATGGATAAAAGAGAGTAACAGGATGGTGCCTCCAACAATTCCATGGCTATACCTCAAAACACTATACACAAGAAATAAAAGATACAAGACCTCAATATGTAGTGGGGCTCACAAAGTCAGCTGAGAAGAGGGTGTGTCGCTATCATCGATCGATGTTGTATGTTGTGGAACCACCTGCATCCATTAAAGATGCAGCGCCCCCGACAAAAGGGACGTTAATACATATGAATTAGTACTAGGATGTAAGACTAAACACCCTCTCGAAGAATCGAGTAACAATACAAGGAGAAACAACATAGGATTAATGAAAATCTCAAACAATATTAAAATGACAAGTTAAAAGAAAAATAAGTTTCCAAGTAAATATCAATATTTTTAGGTTGGGAGTTTATTAGTACCGATATACCAACCGTATTTTTAGCATGGAGTCCGATGTATCACGACCCAAAACACAACCTGTCATGATGGCCCCTATCTTGTTACTAGGCAAGCTGAGAACTTGGACACTTCCAATACTTTCAAATTTAGAATATACTAAAACATGTTTTATTAAGTAAAATTCTTATAAAACTAGATATAATGTCAAAACTCAATGCAAAATTCTTCCCAAAACTAGGGTGTCAGGAAGTACATGAGCATCTATACAAATACAAAGTCTATAAAAGTGTCTAAGAAACTAAAATTGAACAAGTAAAACTGAGGGATAGGGGAGGAGAGTCAATGTTTTCGGATGCTAGGGCAGCCATCTCGATAATCTCCGAATGTCTGAACTATAGAATCAACAACTGACGTGACCGTAAACACCTGGATCTGCACACAAAGTGCAGGGTGTAGCGTGAGTAGAAACAACTCAATAAGTAACAAATCTAACCTTCGTACTGAAAGTAGTGACTGGTTCGAGTATTACAACCCACATAAATCATTAACAGTACAAAAATTTAGAGAAAATATGACAGTGATATCTCACAAATTCATAATCTATAGGTGACATTACAAGAATCTAGACACGCTTCCAAGTTTAGCAATAAAACTCAACGTTGTACATGGCACATCCAGCCCACATGAAAATAAATCTAAGGTAGATTCATCCCAAATGAACACCTTTGATAGCATCTACAACTCGTCACAACTTAGCTCACAATAGCCCTCGATCACACCACAACATCATAGAACCATTCTCTTGTAGTCTTTAACACTTTTGATGATAATTTGAGATTATCCCTTGAGTTTGGTTCTTGGATCTTGGGGATATGTGAGAGAGGGTTTAGGATAGCGCATGGACAAATTTTTGGTGATAAATTACCAAAAGCGAGGCTAAGACGCCTTTTAAAAGAAGTAAAGTTGGTAGCCACCTCAAGTGGGTCCCAACGGGGCTGCCTGTGCAGTCTCACAAAAATGCGAATATCTCTCTTCTCTAACTTTGTATAGACAAACGGTTTAATGTGTTAGAAACTAGTCTTGTATACCTTCAATTTGGAAGGTGTATCACCTTGTAAATCCCAATATATTGGGAGAAAATCTCAGTTAGACCCAAATTTCAGTACAACTTGAGCGCGTAACTTGTGACGACTTTCATCGACTTCTTTTTCACAAATCACTTGACTTCAAAGATTAACACTAGACTATAATATATACCTTATAACAGAATATTTTTATCATGTTAAGAACCCTAGTCTCACCCTTTAATTAACGGGTGATAATATTCCCAACTTGCCGACTTTCAACGGAACTTATTTATTCAATTCGTTTAGCTTCTATGACTTCCAAACCTATTGGTACTTGTAGTTCATTATATTAAACATTTGCAACCACCAAGGTAACATGATTAATTTACTTTATGTACATTCAAGGAAGATCTCATTTTTGAGCTTACATCATGTGACGTAGGACGTACTTTTACGGAGTGTAATACCTTCGCTTTCAAGCGAATGCCATTCGGTCTTTGAAATGCACCGGCCACTTTCCATAGTTTCATGATGGCCATTATTACTGGTATAATGAAAAAATTTGTAGAAGTTTTCAAGGATGAATTTTTAGTCTTTGGGTCTTCTTAAGTTGATTGTTTGAAAATTTTGCCCAAGGTACTGGCACGATGTGAAGAAACGAATTTGGTACTACATTGAGAAAAGTGTCAGTTATGGTGCAAGAGGGCATTGTTCTAGGACATAGAGCCTCAAGGTGCGGCATTAAAGTTCTAAGGCAAAGGTGGAGGCAGTTGCAAAATTTCCACCACCCATTTCTATGAAGGGTATCCGGAATTTCTTGGAGCACACAGGTTTTTATAGGCGCTTAATTTAAGATTTTTATGAAATTGGTACTCCTTTGTGCAGGTTGCTCGAAAAGGATGTAACATTCAAATTTAATGAGTCCTCTTTGAAGGCGTCAGATGAACTCAAAGAAAAGTAGGTGGCTGCACCAGTTATTGTGGCACCATATTGGTCCTTGCCATTTGAACTCATGTGTGATGCAAGTAATTATGCTATTGGCGCGACATTAGGCTAGAGAAAAGACAAGATGTTTTAATCCATAAAGTATTCATGTAATACTCTTGATGTTACACAGTTAAATTGCACCACCACTGAGAAGGAGTTTGGCAGTTGTGTGGGAATTCGAGAAATTTTGGGCCTACTTGATGGGAACAAAAGTCATAATCTACATCGATCATGCAGAAATTTGGTATCTATTTTCAAAAAAAGAATTCAAAGCTAGATTTATGCATTGGGTTCTATTGTTGAAGGAATTTGACGTAGAAATACGAAATTGAAAGGGCATAGAAAATCAAGTGGCGGACCACCTGTCTCAGCTGGAGAACCATGAGCACGTGGACGAAGGTAGAAAATTGAGACATTTCCCAATGAGCACCTTTCTTCCATTACACATGATCCTGCCCCATAGTACGTGGATTATGAGAACTACCTTGTAAGTGGAGTTCTCTCTCCAGAAATTCTATTTAAGGCCGGGAAGAGGTTCCTACATGATGTGAGCATTTACTACTGAGATAAGCCATTATTGTACATACAATGCGCGAATGGGTTGATGAGGAGGTGCATTCCTGAAAAGGAGGTAGAACAAGTGTTATATGATCGTCATGCCTCACCTTATGGGGGGAGGGAGGGTCATCATGAAGGCGATATGACAACTGCGAAGGTGTTGCATCTGGGGTTCTATTGGCCAACATTATTCAAAGATGCTCATGTGTTTGTTAAGAAGTGTGATCAGTGCCAAAGAACAGGAAAAGGTGGTATGAGATGCCTTTGACTAATATCCAGGAGGTGGAGCTTCTTGATGTGTGGGGCATATATTTCATAAGACCATTCACATTGTCAAAAGAAAACAAGTACGTCTTGCTAGCGGTGGACTATGTCTTGCTAATATCCTGGAGGTGGTGCTTTTTGATATGTGGGGCATAGATTTCAAAGGACCATTCACATTGTCAAAAGAAAACAAGTACGTCTTGCTAGCGGTGGACTACGTGTCCAAATGGTTGGATAATGTTGCATTGCCGACCAATGATGCAAAGATGATGGCCACTTTTTGGAAAAGAACATATTTTCGAGGTTTGGGACTCTTTGTTCTTTGATTAGTGATGAAGGAACACATTTTTGCAATCGGTTACTGAATAACCTTCTATCCAAATATGAGGTCCGTCATAGAGTCTCCCAGTGGCATAGCCACCCTATGCCAAGGGTGGTCAAACTCACAACCTACCAAAAAAATTACACAGCGTATATAAGTTAAATACTGTTTTATATGGCTATATATTATATTTTGAACACCCTTAACACAGTTGAGTAAGGCAATCTAGTGATTCGGGATGTTCAAAGTGATGTGTTGTTCACGACTCCAATGATTCTGCCATTGTATTTGACAAAATTAAACATAGACCACCATGTATAGTCTATTTGATTCTTTCAATCTACAAAATTTCCTAATTAAATAACTCTTAAACTTTAAAATTTATGTAGGAATAAAAAATCAATCTTAAAAGTAATTTTTTTAACTAAAACTTTATTTCTTAAATAAACTTTTTAATTTAAAATTCAAGATCTACAAAAATTTCTTCAACAAACGCTCTCTACAAACTACAAATCCTCTATTTCCTTTGTTTTATGCTTACTTTTATTAGTAAATGTCTAATGTTGTTTTTTTGTTTTTTTATTTTTTTATTTATAAAATTATAGTTCTATTAAATGTTTTTTTGAACATTTTGCGTAGTTTGATCAAAAAATTTTGATACACCATTCATTGACAAAAAAAAAAATTATTGACTTGTTTAAGTTTGAACAACCTTGATGGAATTCCTGGTTGTGTCGCTGGAGTCGCTACTGCGTATCATCAGTAAACAAGTGGACAAGTGGAAGTGTCGAATAGATAATCAAGAAAATATTAGAGAAAACAGTGAGTGAATAGGAAGGATTGGGCAGCAAAATTAACTGATGTCTAATGGGCATTTAGAACTGCGTACAAAATGCCAATTAGAGCATCCCGGCACAAACCCGTGTATGAGAAGGCATGTCACTTGCCAGTTGAAATTGAACATAAGGCGTACTGGGTATTCAAAAAGTTGAACATGGACTTGGAAGTTGTGGGCGAGAGGAGGCTCTTGCAGTTGAATGAGTTAGACGAATTCAGGTTGCACGCTTATGAAAATGCCAAGCTTTACAAGGAGAAAACAAGAGATAGCACACATGCGTATCCAACTCCTTCCTTTCGAACCAGGCCAAAAGGTATTATTGTTCAATTCCAAGCTCAAGTTGTTTCTTGGAATGTTAAAATCAAGGTGGTCGGGTCCGTTTGAGGTGGTGAAGGTCACCCCATATGGTGCAATTGAGCTACACACTTTAATGGAGAAAGACATTTTTTTGGTGAATGAGCAAAGAGTCAAGTTATAACGACCAAGCCGGTCGTTCAGTGAGATTAGCCCCGTTTCCCCCGTTCCGTGGGTCGGTTGGTTCGGTTCGGAGTGGACGTGGTGAGAACAGAGACACATAGTCTCTTAAATTAGCTTAACAGTTGAAAAAGTCAACTAGGAGTTGACTTATTTGTAAACGACCCCGGGATGTGGATTTTATGGCTCGAATAGCTTCATTTGGTAATCTGGGATTTAGGAGTGTGTTCAGAATAAAGCTCTGATGTCCAGTGAGGAGTAAGGCTTGAGTTGGCGAAAGTTAGTTTTTGGCAATTTCCGGTCGGTAGGGGAAAATAGGCTATCGGGGTCGGAATGGAATTGCGACAGTTGAAGCAGGTTCATAATGTCATTTTGGTTATGTGTGCAAATGTTTTCAGGTCAATCGGATGTGTTTTGGTTGGTTTCGGCATCATTAGAGGAATTTAGAAGTTTCAAAGTTCATAGGATTGAATTTGATGTGATTTTTGGTGTTTTTGCGGTCGCATAGATTGGGCAGCCTTAAGCAGTGCGATCGCGTGGTTCCTTGCGCGATCGCATAGTTGTTTTGAGGCACGTGAGAGGGATGGATGGTTGAGCTATGCGAACACGTGGGTGTGTATGCGAATGCATAGAGTGGGTTGTACTGTGCATCGCGAACACATCCCTGGAAATGCGATCGCACTGAAGGAATATTTCGTGCTGGGCAGAATGTTTTAAAAGGCCATTTTTGCGAAATTAGTCTATTTTCCCTCCATTGTTGAGCGGGTTTGGAGTTCTTTGAGAGGGTTTGAAGAGGATATCGAAGGGAATCACTTGGAGGTAAGGTTTTCGACTTCATAACTCGATTCTAAGTCGTTTTCTAAGTAATTAAACTGGAAATTTGTTGGATTTAAACCCAAAATTGGGGAGGTTAGGTGCATAAGAATTGGAAATTTCTTTTGATGATTTGAGTGGTAAATTTTGGTCCGATTTTGGTGTTCTCGGTATGTATAGAATCCTGGGAGGATGAGGATTCTTGTGATGTAAATTTTATAAAATTCGGAGACGTGGGCCCGGGGCTTGAGTTTGGCCAAATTTCGAGAATTGTGTTTAAATTGATACTTTTCGATTGGGTTATGTTCCTTTAGCGTATATCGATGATGTTAGTCCAATTTTGGTTAGATTTGGAGCAATAGGCAGCCGATTTGAGGGGCAAGAGAATCGGAGTAGCTTTTGGGTTGTTTTGAGGTAAGTAACGATTGTAACTCTAAACCTGAGGGTATGAGACCCTGGTATTTTATATTATTTTGGTAAATGAGGTGACGCACATGCTAGGTGACGATCGTGTGAGCGTGTACCGATAGGGATTGTGACTTGGTCCATCCCGTATCGACTATTAAGCCACGTCTTCGATTTGAAACATTGTGATATCTTGTATTTTAGAAATTTATACTTGTTTATGGGTTGTGAGCCATGTTTGGAGCCTTGTGCCGACCTGTTTAGGCCCTCAGAGGTACTTTTGCACTCTTCTTACACTATCCTGATAGAACAATTGTGAACTCAGTCACGTTTTCTACTTGTTGCGATTTTCACTGTTATCACACGATTTTGAAACTATGAGAGGTATTTTGGGCTAAGTCCCGTGAGTTGAGATGAATTACCCAAGTGGCTTGTGAGGATGACTGAGTGAGGCCGAGAGCCGAGTATGTGAGGATAGTTATGGATCGGGCTGCACGCCGCAGTAGTATATATATTATGTATGGATCGGGCTGCACGCTGTAACAATATATATGTTATATATGGATCAGGTTGCATGCTGCAACAATATATACATTGGATCGGGATACACGCCGCAGCAAATATAGCACTTGGGTTGTAGAAGCCCCTCCGAAGCCTATACACCCTCCATGGGCGCAGTCGACTATTATATGGATCGGGCTGCACGCCGCAGCATATGTTATATAGAGTGGGCTGCACGCCGTAGCAGTGTGTATATATATATATATGTATTGGATCGGCTGCCCACCACAGCAGTTGTGTGTATTCATGGTACTTGCTGAGTACGAGTGCTTAAGTGAGAGCATGAGATTCTGATAGTGGAGTAACGAGTGACTGAGAGGCTTGCCCGAGGCTTTATTGTGAGTGATAATGTGCCCGAGGGGACTATGTTTTTATGAAACTACTATTTTGACTCTTCTTTACACTGAGCCTCTGATGGTAATGTTGGACAAATGTTTTTATACAAGATTTTAAATGGAAAATGTAGTTTTATGAAATATTCGGAAATGTAGATTCCTGACTAGATTTACTTATATCCACAATTACTTATTATATGGATTTTCATGATTTCTAAATGCTCGTCACTACACTCATGTTTTTAGTTACTTTGATTATTTACTAAGTTGGCATACTCACGTTAGTCCCTGCACCTCTGTGTGCAGATCCAGGTACCGGACCATCTCACTAGTTGATTTTTGGATGTGCTTGGAGTTGTTCGAGGATCGAAGTAGCTGCTCAGCGTCCCTAGCTCACCTCTTTTCCTTTCCTCAGTTCATAGTTTTTTTCTTTTGTACTTCAGTCTTTTGTAGTAGCAAGTCACCTTATTGTACATTGTATTCATAGTCCTAGATGCTCATGATAGTTGACTCCAGGTTTTGGAGTAGTGTATAAATTGTTTATCTCATTTTGCTATTTTAAAATCTGCAAGTTTCGGGAAATTATGAAATATTATGATATTCTGTAATGGTTGGATATCCTAGTTCCAGGATAGGCGCCATCATTGCCGGCTTAGGATTTGGGGTCGTGACAAGTTGGTATTAGAGCCTAGGTTACATAGGACTCAACGGTCATGAGCAATTTTAGTAGAGTCTTGTGGATCGGTACAGAGACGTTTGTACTTATCTTCGAGAGGCTACAGAACCCTTAGGAACAATCTCATTTGGATTCTGTCGTGCCATTTTGTTAATTTTGGAAATCTAAACTTCTATTGTTTCATTCTCTCACATATGGTGAGGACTCGCGCTACCGATCAGGATGATCAGCCACCATCTAGACCAGCGAGAGGTCGAGGCCGTGGTAGAGGTAGTGGCCAGCCCGTGTAGCAGTCGGGGTATTACCAGTTGATCCCCATACTATTCAGGATCAGGTTCCCGCTGTAGATGCTCCAACGAGACAGGCTCAGGCACCGGCGGTGCCTATTGTTATTTCAGGTCTTCAGGAGACCTTGGCCCACATCTTGACTGTGTATACCAACTTTGCTCAGGCAGTTTCCTCTATTTCTCAAGCCGGGGGAGGCAGTCGGACTCTAATTGCCCGGACACCTGAGCAGGTTAGTCAGGGCCATCAGACGTCGGGGGCGGTTCCGGCCCAGCCGGTTGCTCCAGTTCAGGACTTCGTGGTTCTAGTTATGCCAGATGATGAGCAGCGTGGGCTAGAGAGATTTAGTAGACTGCAGCCTCTGACATTCAGTGGTGCTGAGGGAGAGGATGCCCAGGGTTTTCTAGATAAGTGTCACAGGATGCTGCGTACTGCTGGGATTCTGGAGACCAGTAAGGTCTTATTTGCTACTTTTCAGTTTTCTGGTGTCGCTTTCACTTGGTGGGAGTCTTTTGAGAGGCGTAGGCATGTTGGTTCATCACCTTTCACCTGGCACCAGTTCTTCACTATCTTCTTGGAGAAGTATGTATCCTAGTCTCACGGGGAGGAGCAGCGCAGGCATTTTGAGCAGCTATGTCAGGGGGAGCTATCAGTGACGCAATATGAGATGCAGTTTTTAGAGTTGGCTCGTCATGCCACCGAGTTGGTCCCTACTGATTGGGAGAGGATTAAGAGGTTTGTGGATGGCCTCACTTATCAGCTCCGCCTTTTCATGACTCGGGAGAGAGTATCAGATGCTACGTTCGAGCAGGTTGTTGATATTGCTTGAGATATTGAGTCGGTTCGCCTCTAGGAGCGGGTAGAGAGGGAGGCCAAGAGGCTTCGTGGATCGGGTTGTTCTAGTGGTGCTCCTTATAGGGGGCAGATTCAGCATGGTAGAGGTCGTTCGTTCAGGCCTCCTCGGTCAGGCCGCCCAGTCCATAGTGGTGCATCTTCGGGGCATGGTCCCCACATTTCTCATCCAGGACATTCTTCATTCGGTGCCCTTCCAGCCCAGAGTGCAGCTCGAGCACCATCAATTCAGGGTTTCTCTATGCATGTTCTCCTAGTGGCCATTCTGGTGCTAGGGGTTCCTTTCAGTCCCTGTCTCCAGCTCCAGGGAGTTGTTATGAGTGTGGAGAGTTGGGGCATATGAGGAGGTAGTGTCCTCATCTTCTTGGAGTCCCATCTCAGCTGAGGAGCCAGCCTTCGACTTCAGCACTAGTTATCCCACCACCCACCCAGGCAGCCAGGGGTGGTAGTCAGTCAGCTAGAGGCCGCACTAGAGGGGGAGGCCGAGCAGGTGGTGGTCAGGCTCGTATGTATGCGTTTCCAGCCCGGCCAGATGCTATGGCCTCCGATGCAGTGATCGCAGTGGCAGGTATTGCCTGATTCTATCGCCGAGATACTTTGGCTTTATTTGACCCTGGTTCTACATATTCCTATGTTTCATCATATTTTGCCCATTTTCTGGATATGGCCCGTGAGTCTTTAGTTACATCTGTTCATGTGTCGACTCCTGTGGGCGATACTATTGATGTGGACCGTGTGTATCGATCGTGTGTGGTATCTATTGGGGGTCTGGAGACCCGAGTGGACCTACTGTTACTCAGCATGGTGGATTTTGATGTGATATTGGGCATGGATTTGTTATCTCCATGTTATGATGTTCTTGATTGTCACGCTAAGACCGTGACCTTAGTTATGCTAGGATTTCTGAGGGTTGAATGGAGAGGTTCTTCTGAGTATGTGCCTAGCAGGGTAATTTCCAACCTGAAGGCTTAGCGTATGGTAGATAAGGGGTGTTTATCGTATTTGACTTTTGTGAGGGACGTCAGTGGCGAGACTCCCACTATTGATTCGATTCCCGTGGTCCGTGACTTTCCGGACGTGTTTCCTGCAGACCTGCCAGGCATGCCACCTGACAGGGACATTGATTTTGGTATTGACCTGGTGATAGGCACTCAGCCTATTTCTATCCCACCTTATCGTATGGCATCAACGGAGTTAAAGGAATTAAAGGAGCAGCTTGAGGAACTCCTAGATAAGGGGTTCATTCAGCCTAGTATGTCACCTTGGGGTGCACCGGTGTTGTTTGTGAAGAAGATGGATGGTTCTATGCGTATGTGTATTGACTATTGGCAGCTGAACAGGGTTACGGTGAAGAACCGGTATCCTTGCCTCGTATAGATGACTTGTTTGATCAGTTGCAGGGTGCCAGGGTATTTTCCAAGATTGACTTGTGTCCCTGTCACGCCCCAAGACCGAGGGACGAGACCGGCACCTAACTGGATGAACCCGGTGAAGAAAACCTGGATTTGCCTTTCCTACCCGATGCATTTCCCCGTGTTCATAATGTACATTTTATAAGTGAACAACAAAATAGATTCAAGCATTCGGTTAAAACATAAATCCCTTTCTTCTTTTAACATTTTCAACATTAGATCTTACAAAACATACATACTAAGTACAACATTCCCGATACGGGACCACTATTACGAGTAAGTACAATAACTACCCAAAATATGTTTACAACCCACATAGTGTCTACGGAGCCTCTAAGAGTACGGAGAAGAATTCATAGACGTGCCGGTAACAAGGCCCCAGCTATACCTCAAAAGGAATGACATAAACAAAAGGAGTCAACATGATTTAAACACAGACCCAAGAGGAATTGAGGCTCACCAAGACTGCTGAAGATATGGAGAGAAAGGCACCACTAACGGCGATCAGCGCTACCTGCTACAAAACCACCTACATCCATTTAAAAGATGTAGCGCCCCCGGTCAAAAGGGACGTTAATACCATTGAATAGCACTAGTATGTATGAACAAACCTACTCTAGATAGGATAAAGATCAACAGTCAACACAAATAGAGGCATCCGATAACAATACACTGAGGCGAGGAAAAACACAAACAAGAGTTACAACAACCCGCATCCCGTTTTGCCATCTTTTGGTTAATGTACCTTTAAGTTCATCTTGTTATTATTATTACTGATCAATCGTGTCGTTGTCACACGGAGTACAATCTCTTCCCGATCAGCTAAGCCATCCTAGATAAGGTCCGAATTTCAATCACATCACATATAACCACTGTGGCTTGTTCTCACGGAGTCCGATCTCTGCCTGAATCGGCTAGGCTAACACCACGGCTTGTGCACAGCACACGGAGTTCGATCTCTGCCCGATCGGCTAGGCCATCTCAACTGTAAACAGTGAGGACAATAATCATCATCAAATCATAATCATATCACAATATCAAGTCATCCATGTGTACGGCATGGTGTCTGATCCCAGCCAGGCCGGATAGGCCTTCTCACCCCTAAGACATTCTCCTAGTACAATTATGGGTGTTTTAGATCACTTACATCAATTTTAACCATTTTGATCCCCAACACATATTTTTCTTTGGTTCGTCTTCCATATCATTAGAATCCTTTGATTCACAATTCATAACTATTCATCCTTTAATCCATATTCCATAACCATCCATTCCATTAATTCATGTTTCACAACAATTCAACCTCATGTTTCGCATTTCACATCATTACCGTCTCTTTACCCACATTTCATATCATAGCAACTTTTAATTCATATTTCGTACCATTCTAGCCTTACATAATTACCACACCCATCATATGCAAGGATCACAGACATAGTAGAAGAAGGAATAAAATGATCAACAACACATATACTCAAGTAGCACAACGATATGGTATTAGCATGGAATGACATAGAAACAAAGATTCCTCAATTAGGCACGTAGAACACATAAATTCCATAGATATCCGACAAGAGAATCATACCCCCGAAAGTGAGCACCGTGGGTTTGTCCTGTGAGGATTAGAGATATCCATACATACCTTGAGTTGGAATTTCTTTGTTCTATCCAAAATCACCGGACCTTCTAACGCCTTCAATCTAATTTACAATGTGACATATTCAAACATAGAGTTAGGAACCTTGAACTAATTTGGGCCTTTTATCAACTGCTATGTGGTCCTTTAGATTAACTGCCCCTTTTTAGTGAAATATTGCCCTATCTTACTTCCCTTTGCTATATTATGGAAGATTATTCACATGCATGCAAGGTTTCACTTTTTATTTTCAAGAACCAACCTATGAGTGTTTTATTCTTACAGAAAAATCTGAGAAATTGGGGAAATAGGGTGAAGACTTACTTCTTTGAGTGACGAAGATGACAATAACACGATAAGTTCCGGGCTTGAGTGACTTTGGAAAATCAAATTGGATGATGTTGAAACCTTCTCTCTCAAGAACTCTTTTCTTCTCTCTCTATTTTTGGTCAGAAAATCATTAAAAATGAAGGGAAGCGCTATTTTATAAAACTGGGGGTCGGGTTTTAAATTTAGAAAATAGGAGCCCCCACACAGAGATGCGGTCAGGAATGCGATTGCATTCCTGCTATGCGGTCCGCATTCATGTCGCATAAATGGCCCTCAAAATGAGCCCAAAAAGAGACCGGACTGCTCAGGTATGCGACCACTATGCGGTCCGCAAACTTGTTATGCAATCGCATAGTGCGTCGCATAACCTCCCTCGCAAAAACCATAGGGAAAGAATGCGACAACTATGCGGCCCACATTCGTAAAATGCGATCGCATTCTAGGCCACATAGATGCCCTCAAAATGGACAGCAAACTATCCAGGTATGCAATCACTATGCGGTGCGCATACCTGCTATGTGATCGCATAAGGCGTCGCATAATGCGCAATTTCTGGAAAATTTAATCTTTCAAGTTCTGGCATACTTTTTACTCAAAATATGACCGTTTTAAGAATTTCTACAATTATAACAGCACAGGGACCTACTCGGGCATTATTTTTGACATAGAAATTTTATGGGTCTTTACATCCTTCCCCACTTAAAAATCATTCGTCCTCGAATGAGGACCGGGAGATCATTTTTTTTTGAAAACACAATATGCCAACCCCCAATTCTACTAACTCCGGTATTTTCTGAAAATTTAGCCAGAGTTTCCTCTTTAATTAGGCCTATCTACCTGTCAGAGAGCCCCGCAAACACATGTTCTTAACCA
Organism: Nicotiana knightiana; assembly: GCA_005239525.1. Lineage (NCBI taxonomy): Eukaryota > Viridiplantae > Streptophyta > Magnoliopsida > Solanales > Solanaceae > Nicotiana > Nicotiana knightiana. The sequence goes on from ML394488.1 coordinate 109,707, forward strand.
ATTCCACACGTAACTAGTTATTTCATGGCCTTACACATAATTTGGTCACCTCGACAAGTCCCGTATAATTCAATTACTTCAACATGCCATATACACTTCAATTAATCATTACCAATCTACACTTCAATTAATCATACCAATCTACACTTCATTTAATCATTTAACCATCATATGAGTTTCACATAATTTCATTTACTCCAAGGGGTTGCACATTACTCAAATAATCACAACATACAGAATTATGGTACAACTTGAGAAGTTACATTAGTAGAACAATTAGGGGAAAATGGGGTGCTTTTGCACAAAACTGAACATAACATATAATTTCTTAGAGATGACGGTTCGCACGATCACTACTAGACTTATTCAAACAAATGGGTATATTAATCTTTCATTTCATTTTTCGCTTCCCACATGGCTTCCTCAACTTGATGACTTTGCCACAACACTTTAACTTAAGCAATTTCTTTGTTCCTCAATCTACGGACTTGCCTATCAAGAATAGAAACCAAAACCTCTTCATACGATAATTTTTCATTAACCTCAATAGTCTCAACTGGCACGATGGCTGATGGATCTCCAACCACTTTCTTCAACATAGACACATGGAACACCGGGTGCACTAATGACATCTCAGGGGGTAATTCTAGCCTATAAGCCACCTGTCATATCCTTTGAGCAATCCTATATGGCCCGACATACCTTGGGCTCAATTTCCGTTTCTTCCCAAACCGCATTACTCCCTTCATGGGAGACACTTTCAAGAATACTCAATCGTATATTTGGAATTCCAAATCTTTACGACGAACGTCCGCATAGGATTTCTAACGACTCTAAGCAGTTTTCATCCTCTCCTGAATGACTCTAACTTTTTCCGTAGCTTGGTGCACAAGGTCTGGTCCCAAAAATTCTGCCTCACCAACCTCAAACCATCCGATCGGAGATCTACATCTCCTTCCGTACAATGTCTCAAATGGGGCCATCTGAATACTAGCATGGAAACTATTATTATAAGCAAATTCTATAAGCGGAAAGTGATCATCCCAGCTACCCTTGAAATCTAAAACACAAGCCCGTAACATGTCTTCAAGCGTCTGAATGGTCTGATCTACCTACCCATCAGTTTGTGGATGAAATGTTGTGCTGAGATTTACCTGAGTACCCAAACCTTGCTGAAATTTTCTCCAAAAGTTAGTTGTGAATTGGGCCCCTCGATCCGAGATAATAGATACTGGAGTGCCATGGAGCCTGACTATTTCTTTGATATATAACCTAGCGTACTGTTCTACAGTATCGGTGGACTTGACTGGCAATAAGTGAGCTGATTTCGTGAGTTGATCCACTATCACCCAAATCGAGTCAAACTTTTGCTGAGTGCGGGGTAACCCTACCACAAAGTCCATATTGGTCATATCCCATTTCCACATCGGTATTTCTATAAGCTGCGTCAACCCACCGGACCTCTGATGCTCGGCCTTCACTTACTGACAATTTGAACACTTAGCCACAAAGTCTGCCACACCCCTCTTCATACCATTCCACCAATAAATTTCCTTGAGATTGTGATACATTTTCGTTGAACCTGGGTGTACGGAATACCTGGAATTATGAGCCTCTACCATTACCCTTTTCTGGAGATCATCTACATCTGGAAAACATAACATCTCTTGACACCTCAGGACACCGTCATCATTGCCGAGTGAGAATGCTTAAGTCTTGTGATTCAAAATTGCTTCCCTCAATTGTGCCAAAGTCGGATCCCTGAATTGCTTTCCCTTGACTTCTGTTACAAGAGAAGATTCTACTATAGACCCTCAGACTAGCCAACTGATAAACTTCCCGAGCCAAAAGCCTCTGACCAGCTTCCAAATGGGCTAAGCTACCCATGGATTTCCGACTAAGAGCGTCGGCTACCACATTCGCCTTCCTTAGATGGTACAAAATATCCATATCATAGTCCTTGAGCAATTCTAACCACCTCCGCTGCCTCAAGTTCAACTCCTTCTGCTTGAATAAATACTGAAGACTCTTGTGGTCTGTGAACACGTCCACATGGACCCCATAAAGATAATTCCTCCAGATTTCAATGCAAACACAATCTCCGCGAGCTCGAAATCATGCGTCGGATAATTCTTCTCTTGATTCTTGATCTTCCTTGAAGCATACGCTATAAATTTACCACATTACATCAACACACACCCCAAACCAACCCTTGAAGCATCACAATAATCTACAAATCCCTCCGAACCTTTTGCCAAGGTCAACATTGGTGTCGAAGTCAATTTTAATTTCAATTCCTGGAAGCTAATTTCACGAGCATCGGACCACTGGAACTTAACCGCCTTCTGCGTCAGATTAGTCAATGGGGAGGGGAGGGTAGAGAATCCCTCCACGAACCTCTGATAATATCCAACAAAACCCAAGAAACTGCGAATCTCTATCGGGGTCGTTGGTCTAGGCCAATCCTTTACCGCTGCAATCTTTTGGGGATCAACCCGAATCCCTTCCCTGGAAACAACATGGCCCAAAAAGGTGACAGATTCTAGCCAAAACTCAAATTTTGAAAACTTTGCATACAGTTGGTGCTGATGAAGAGTCTGCAGAACTGCCCTCAGGTGATTAGCATGATCTTCCTGACTTCGCGAATAAACAAGGATATCGTCAATGAATACAATCACAAAAGAGTCATAAACGATTTGAAAACCTGATTCATAAGATCCATAAAAGTTGTTGGGGCGTTGGTTAGACCAAAAGACATTACCAAGAATTCGAAGTGCCCATAACGAGTCCTGAAAGCGGTCTTAGGAATATCTTGCTCTCTGATCTTTAACTGGTGATACCCGGACCGTAAATCAATCTTTGAGAAGAACCTAGCTCCTTGCAATTGATCGAATAAATCATCTATCCAAGGCAATGGGTATTTATTCTTGATGGAGACCTTGTTGAGTTGTCGATAATAAATATACATCCGAAGCGATCCATCCTTCTTTTTGATGAATAGAACCGGTGGTGCGTCAAGGGGACACACTAGGCCTAATGAAACCCTTTTATAATAGATCCTACAATTTCTCTTTTAACTCTCTCAATCTTGCAGGCTCCAATCGGTAGGGTGGAATAGATATTGGCTGCGTGTCTGGCAATACATCAATCCCGAAATCAATCTCTCTATCAGGTGGAACCCCAGGAAGCTCACCCGGAAAAAACCTCAAGAAACTCATTCACAATAGGCACGGATTCGGGAGCAGGCACCGCTGAAGTGGTGTCCGCAACCCAGACCAAGTGGTAGCTACACCCCTTCCTGATCATCTTCGAGGCCCTAAGGTAGGAAATAACCCTACCTCTTGGCACAACATCATTCCCCTTCCATTCAATAACTAGTTCCTTAGGAAACTCGAGCCTCATAATTCTGGCTCGGTAGTCGAGTTTAGCAAAGCACGAGTAGAGCTAATCCATCCCCATAATGACATAAAAATCTACCATTCCTAGTTTAATAAGATCGGTCGTGGTATCCCGACCACACACCGTGTCAACACAATTCCTATAGACTCGCACGGCGTAATAGAATCACCAACCGGAGTCGACACGGAGAACGGCTCTTGAAGCTGTTAGGGTTCTACCACAAAGCTTGAAGCAATAAAGGGAGTAACATATGACAAAGAAGACCCGGGATCAATAAGATCATAAACATCATATGTTTGAATAGTCAGAATACCTGCGACAACATCTGGAGAAGCCTCCGCACTCTATCGACCACTCAAAGCATAGAACCGACTGGCTCCTCCCTGACCTCGGGCACCACCCCTGGATGCACCATGTCCTGCTGGTGCTGAAGGGCCTCGGGTTGGTGGGCATGCTGAAGATGTAGCAGCTGAAGAACTAGATGGCTGGGCGGCACCCCATCCTGCACCTTGGCTAGATGAAGGGCGGTCTCTATGAATATGACCCCTTACCCCACAACCATAGCACACTGGCCGAACAAGATAACAGGTCCCGGTATGAAACCTCTAGCACTTGGGGCATGGGCCCCTCTGCTGCTGCTGGAATATCCCACCTGAACAGCCTGGCTGATGGAATCCTCTGCCGCCAGAACTGGCCCCAAAACGACCTCCCTACTGATGATGATGGTAACGCCCTGGTGACGGGGCACTAGCTAATGACTAAGCATGAGACTGGGATGGTCCTGATGACCCACTCCCAAGGACTTGTCTCCCTCCTCCAAAGGAACCCCCATGGCTGCCTGCCGACCGGGTTCTACTAATACTTCTCTCTCCATCCTTATCTTCCATTTTCGAGCCTCCGTAGATTGGGAAAATCCCACAATCTTCCCATAGTTCATATCTGAATGCAGAGCAGCTGTAGAAGCTTCATTAATAACCAAGAGAGTAAGGCCCTGAACAAAACGGCAAACTCTGGCCTCCATAGTCGGCATCATGTGGAGAGCATACTTGGAAAAGCGCATGAACTCCATATGATACCCACACACACTTCTATTGCCTTGCTTGTGGACCTCAAATTCTGTAGCGCGGGCTGCCATGATCTCAGCAGGAAAGAAATGATCCATGAAAGCACCTACAAACTCATCCCACCTCACCGGAGGGCTCCCCTCCCCACGAAAATCCTCCCACATCTCAAACCACGAATACGCTTCTCCCCTAAAATGATAGGAAGCTAACTCAACCCCTTCTATCTCAGTATCCTTCATAATCCGAAGAGTATTGTACATCTCATCTATAAAATCTTGAGGGTCGGCCTCCGGGTCGGCGCCAGCGAACTCTGGAGGGGCTAACCGCAGAAACTGGTTGACCCTGGAATCTGAAGAATCCCTTGCTCGCTGGAGGATGCAGGGGCAACATGTGATCTTTGGACCTGGGAGGCCACTAGTTGAGTAAACATCTGGACAGCTCCCCCAAGGTCCCCATCAGAAATACCGGAACAGAAGCTGGGATAGAAGAAGGATCAGGAACATCACCGGGAGGGACTGTAGCACCCTCCGCTGAAGCAGGAATAGGGATATCCTGGCCTGGAATGGAAGAGTCAGGCAGATTCAGGGTCGGGGAATCATTTTCGCCCGCACCATCAAATAAAGAATTCACGGCCACTCCTGGGGTGGTATTGGCCTCTAAGCCGAGTCAAGCTCTCTTCTTGGGTGCCATTTACTGAAAATTAGAACAATGCACGAGTTAGGGATAGACAACCTCACCTTCCACCACATTGCACGATATAGAATAGCAATAAAAGAGTACTTTCCTAAATTTCCATGCAGCCCCCTAATTATAGATGTGGTTGACAACACACCGATAAGAAGGGCTCTACTAGACACGGCTCTGAGACATTCTAAGACACTTTTAAAACCTTAGGCTCGGATACCAAGTTTGTGATGCCCCAAAACCGAGGGACAATACCGGCGCCCAACCGGATGAACCCGGTCAAGCAAACCTGGATTTTCCATTCCTACCCGACGCATTTCCCCGTGTTCATAATGTACATTTTATAAGTGAGCAGCAAAATAGATTCAAGCATGTGGTTACAACATAAATCCCTTTCTTCTTTTAACATTTTCAACATTAGATCTTACCAAAACATACATACTAAGTAGAACATTCCCGATACGGGACCAATATTACGAGTAAGTACAACAACTACCCAAAATATGTTTACAACCCACATAGTGTCTACGGAGCCTCTAAGAGTACGGAGAAGAATGCATAGACATGCCGGTAACAAGGCCCCGTCTATACCTCAAAATAAATGACATAAACAAAATGAGTCAACATGATTTACAAACAGCCCTAAGAGGAAGTGAGGCTCACCAAGACCGCTGAAAAGATGGAGGAAAAAGCACCACTAACGGCTATCAGCGCTACCTAATACAGAACCACCTATATCCATTTAAAAGATGTAGCGCCCCCGGCCAAAAGCGATGTTAGTACCATTGAATAGCACTAGTATGTATGAACAAACCTACTCTAAATAGGATAAACATCAACAGTCAACACAAATAGAGGCATCAGATAACAATACAATGAGACAAGGAAAAACACAAACAAGAGTTACCACAACCCTCATCCCGTTTTGCCATCTTTTGGTTAATGTACCTTTAAGTTCATCTTGTTATTATTATTACTGATCCACCGTGTCGTTGTCACACAGAGTCTGATCTCTACCCGATCGGCTAAGCCGTCTTAGGTGAGGTCCGAATTTCAATCACATCACATATAAGCACTGTGGCTTGTTCTCACGGAGTCCGATCTCTGCCCAAATTGTCTAGGCTAACACCATGTCTTGTGCACAGCCACACGGAGTCCGATCTCTGCCCGATCGGCTAGGCCATCTCAACTGTAAACAGTGAGGACAATAATCATCACCAAATCATAATCATATCACAATATCAAGTCATCCATGTGTACGGCATGGCGTCCGATCCCAGCGAGACCGGATAGGCCTTCTCACCCCTAGGACATTCTCCTGGTACAATTATGGGTGTTTTAGATCACTTACATCAATTTTAACCTTTTTGATCCCCAACACATATTGTTCTTTGATTTGTCTTCCATATCATTAGAATCCTTTGATTCACATTTCACAACTATTCATCCTTTAATCCATATTCCATAAACATCCATTACATTAATTCATGTTTCACAATAATTCAACCTCATGTTTCGCATTTCATATCATTACCGTCTCATTACCCACATTTCATATCATAGCAACTTTTAATTCATATTTCGTACCATTCTAGTCTTTCATAATTACACACCCATCATATGCAAGGACCACACACATAGTAGAAGAAGGAATAAAATGATCACAACTCATATACTCAAGTAGCACGACGATATGATATTAGCATGGAATGAAATAGAAGCAAAGATTCCTCAATTAGGCACATAGAACACATAAATTTCATAGATATCCGACAAGAGAATCATACCCGGAAAGTTGGCACCATGGGTTTATCATATGAGGATTAGAGATAGCCATACATACCTTGAGTTGGAATTTAACTGTAAACCTTCTAACGCCTTCAATCTAATTTACAATGTGACCCATTCAAACTAAGAGTTAGGAACCTTGAACTAATTTGGGCATTTTATCAACTACTATGTGGTCCTTTAGATTAACTACCCCTTTTTAGTGAAATATTTCCCTAGCTTACTTCCCTTTTCTAGATTATGGATGATTATTCACATGCATGCAAGGTTTCACTTTTTATTTTTAAGAACCAACCTATGTGTGTTTTATTCTTACACAAAATATGAGAAATTGGGGAAATAGGGTGAATACTTACCTCTTTGAGTGAAGAAGATGACAATAACTCGATAAGTTCCGGACTTGAGTGACGTTGGAAAATGAAATTGGATGATGTTGAAACCTTCTCTCTCAAGAACTCTCTTCTTCTCTCTCAAGAACTCTCTTCTTCTCTCTCCTTTTTTGGTCAGAAAATTGTTACAAATTAAGGGAAGAGGTGTTTTATAAAACAGGGGGTTGGGTTTTAAATTTAGAAAGTTGGAGCCCCGACACAGAGATGCGGTCGCATTCCTGCTATGCGGTCCGCATTCCTGTCGCATAAATGGCCCTCAAAATGGGCCAAAAGGAGACAGGACTGCCCAGGTATGCGACCAATATGCGGTCTGCATACCTGTTTTGCAATCACATAGTGCGTGGAATAACCTCCGATGCAAAAACCATGGGGCAAGAATGCGAAAACTATGAGGCCCGCATTCGTGAAATGCGATCGAATTCTAGGTTGCATAGTTATCCTCAAAATGGACAGCAAATTGTTCAGGTATGCGATCGCTATGCGGTCCGCATACCTGTTATGCGATCGTATAGGTCGTCGTATAACGCACAATTTCTGGAAAATTTAATCTTTCAAGTTCTGGGATACTTTTTACTCAAAATAGGACCATTTAAAAATTTCTACAGTTCTAAAAGCACAGGGACCTACTCGGGAATTATTTTCGACATAGAAATTTTACGGGTCTTTACAGTTCCAGCTATCATCAGTTGAAGATTCGGGGGCGAGACATCCCAAAAACTGCTTTCAGGACTAGATATGGTCATTATGAGTTTCTGGTTATGTCATTCGGGCTTACCAATGCCCCAACACCCTTTATGCACTTGATGCACAGTATATTCCGGCCTTATCTATATTCTTTCTTCATCGTGTTTATTGATGATATCTTGGTGTATTCCTAATCTCGGGAGGATCATGAGCAGCATTTGAGATTTGTTCTTCAGACCTTGAGAGAGAAGAGATTGTATGCAAAATTATCCAAGTGTGAGTTCTAGCTTGATTCAGTAGCGTACTTGGGGCACGTGGTGTCCAGTGAGGGTATTCAGGTTGATCCGAAGAAGATAGAGGCGGTGCAGAGCTGGCCTATACCATCATCAGCTACCGAGATTCGCAGCTTCCTTGGTTTGGCAAGGTACTATCGCCATTTCGTAGAGGGATTTTAATCTATTGCTGCACCTATGACCAGACTGACCTAGAAGGGTGCTCAGTTCAGGTGGACTGAGGAGTGTGAGGAGAGATTTTAGAAGATCAAGTCAGCTTTGACTACAGCTCCGGTATTGGTTTTGCCTACGAGTTCAGGTTCCTATACAATTTACTGTGATGCCTCGAGAGTTGGCCTTGGAGCGATTATGATGCCATACGGTAGGGTGATTACCTACGTGTCCAGACAGTTGAAGGTGCATGAGAAGAATTATCCAGTACACGATCTTCAGCTAGCAGCTATTGTCCACGCCTTGAAGATTTGGCGTCATTATTTATATGGAGATCATTGTGAGATTTTCACTTATCACTGTAGTTTGCAGTATTTGCTTAAGCAGAAGGATCTGAATTTGCATTAGAGGAGGTGGTTAGAGCTTCTCAAGGATTATCACCTCACTATTTTATATCATCCGGGGAAGGCCAATGTACTGGCCGATTCCCTGAGTCACAGGGCGGAGAGTTTGGGGAGTCTAGCCTACCTTCTAGTAGCAGAGCGGCCATTAGCACTTGATGTTCAGGCTTTAGCGGGTCAATTGGTGAGATTGGATCTATCAGAGCCCCCACGGGTATTGGCGTGTGTAGCCTTCAGGTCTTCTCTTTATGATCAGATTAGAGCACACCAGTATGATGATCCACACTTGCTCGTTCTTCCGGACAGTGTCCGTCGCAGTGATGCCATGGGTGTGGTATTGGTGATGATGGGGTCATGAGTATGCAGGGCCGGATTTGCGTGCCCAATATGGATGGACTTCGAGATTTGATTCTAGCTGAGGCCCATAGTTTGCAGTATTCCATCCATTCGGGTGCCGCAAAGATGTAACAGGATCTGAGACTGCATTATTGGTGGAGGGTGATGAAGAGAGATATTGTGGAGTTCGTGGCTCGGTGTCTCAACTGTCAGAAGGTCAAGTATGAGCACCACAGACCAGGTGGATTGCTTTAGAGATTAGATATTCCGGAGTGGAAGTGGGAGCAGATCACCATGGACTTCATAGTTGGGCTCCCACGGACTTCGAGGAGGTTTTATGCTATATGGGTTATTGTGGATCGGCTGAACAAGTCCGCGCACTTCATTCCTATTGGTACTACTTATTCATTGGAGTGGCTAGCTGAGATTTATATCAAGGAGATTATCTGATTGCATGGGGTTCCAGTTTCTATCATTTCTGACGGAGGTACTCAGTTCACATCCCAGTTTTTGGAGGGCCGTGCCAGTTAGGTACTCTTGTTGAGTTGAGCACACCATTTCATCCTCAGACCGATGGGTAGTCGGAGCATACTATTCAGATTTTGGAGGATATGTTGCGTGCCTATATCAATTATTTTGGGGGTTCATGGGACCAGTTTCTGTCACACGCGGAGTTTACATATAATAATAGTTATCAGTCGAGTATCTAGATGGCTCTGTATGAGGCTTTATATGGTAGGAGGTGCAGATCTCCGGTTGGTTGGTTTGAGCCGGGCGAGGCTAGGCTATTGGGCACAGACTTGGTTCCGAATGTGTTGGGTAAGGTGAAGTTGATTCAGGAGCGGCTTCGTACGGCACAGTCTAGGCAGAAGAGTTATGTGGACCAGAAGGTCCGAGATGTGTCTTTCATGGTTGGGGAGAAGGTGTTGCTGAAGGTGTCACCCATGAAGGGTGTTATGAGATTCGGGAAGAGGGGGAAGCTGAGTCCCCGGTTCATTGGGCCATTTGAGGTGCTTCAGAGGATTGGGGAAGTGGCTTATAGACTTTCCATGCCTCCCAGCTTATCGAGTATTCATGTAGTGCTCCATGTTTTGATGCTTCGGAAGTATGTTGGTGACCTGTCTCATGTTTTGGACATCAGCACGGTTCAACTCGAGGGTGATATGTCATATGCGGTAGAGCAGTGACTATTTTGGGTCGTCAGGTCAAAAAGCTGAGGTCTAAGGATATTGCTTCAGTGAAGGTTCAGTAGAGAGGGAAGCCGGTGGAGGATGCCACCTGGGAGACCGAGGGGGAGATGCGGAGCAGATATCCTCACTTATTCAAGACTCCAGGTATGTTTCTAGACCCGTTCGAGAATGAACGTTTGTTTAAGAGGGGGAGGATGTAACGACCCGGCCAGTCATTCTGTGAGATTAGCCCTGTTTCCCCTGTTTCTACTTTATCATATGTTTCTTAACCTAGTTATGTTGTATTGGGTCGGTTGGTTCGGGTTCGGAGTGGTCGTGGTGAGAACAGAGATACTTAGTCTCTTAAATTAGCTTAATAGTTGAAAAAGTCAAGTGGGAGTTGTCTTATTGGTAAACGACCTTGAGATGTGGATTTTACGGCCCGGATAGCTTCTTTAGGTAATTAGGGGCATAGGAGTGTGTTCGGAATGAAGTTCTGATGTTTGGTAAGGAATTAGGCTTGAATTGACGAAAGTTAGTTTTTGGCGATTACCGGTCGGCAGGGAAAAATTGGCTACTGGGGTCGGAATGGAATTTCAACAATTGGATCAGGTTTGTAATGTAATTTTTGTTATGTGTGCAAATTTTCAGGTCCATCAGATGTGTTTTGGTTGGTTTCGGCATCATTGGCGAAATTTAGAAGTTTCAAAGTTCATAGGCTTGAATTTGGTGTGATTTTGGTGTTTTTGCGTTGTTTTTGGTGTTTCGAAGACTCGACTAAGTTCGAATGATGTTATGGGATATGTTGGTAGGTTTGGTTGAGGTCCCGGGGTCCTCGGGTATATTTCAGATGCTCAACGGGCACTTTTGGACTTTGGGAGATTGCTGGTTTTCTGGTGTTTTATCAGCAGTGGTTTGTACACTGCGATCGCGTGAGTTCATCCGCGGTCGCGTAGAGTAAATATTGAGGCAGGCAGATTTTGTTCTATACGATCGCGTGATAAGGTTTGCGATCGCATAGGTTGGGCAGCCTTGAGCAGTGCAGTCGTGTGGTTCCTTGCAAGATTGCATATGTGTTTTTAGGCGCGTGAGAGGGATGGATGGTTGATCTATGAGAACGTGTGGGTGTGTATATGAACGCATAGAGTGGGTTGGACTGTGCATCGCGAACGCATCCCTGGAAATGCGATCGCACTGAAGGAATATTTAGTGCTGGGCAGAATGTTTTAAAAGGTCATTTTTGCGAAATTAGTCTATTTTTCCTCCATTGTTGAGTGGGTTTGGAGCTCTTTGAGAGGGTTTGAAGAGGATATCGAAGGAAATCACTTGGAGGTAAGGTTTTAGACTTCATAACTCAATTCTATGTCATTTTCTAAGTAATTAAACCGGAAATTTGTTGGATTTAAACCCAAAATTGGGGAGGTTAGGTGCATGAGAATTGGTAATTTCTTTTGATTATGTGAGTGGGCAATTGTGGTCCGATTTTGGTGTTCTTGGTATGTATAGAATCGTGGGAGGATGAGCATTCTTGTGATGTAAATTTTACAAAATTCTGAGACGTGGGCCCGGGGCTCGAGTTTGGCCAAATCTCGAGAATTGTGTCTAAGTTTATACTTTTTGATTGGGTTTTGTTCCTTTAGCGTATATTGATGATGTTAATCTAATTTTGGTTAGATTCGGAGCAGTCAAGATCCGATTTGAGGGGAAAGAGCATCGCAGAGTAGATTTTGGGCTGTTTTTAGGTAAGTAATGATTGTAACTCTAAACCTGAGGGTATGAGACCCCGGTATTTTATATTGTTTTGTTAAATAAGGTGACGCACATGCTAGGTGACGAGCGTGTGACCGTAGCGACAATTAAGCCGCGTATTCGATTTGAAACCTTGCGATATCCTGTATTATAGAAATTTATACTTGTTTATGGGTTGTGAGCCGTGTTTGGGGCCTTGTGCCGACCTGTTTAGACCCTCAGAGGTACTTTTACACTATCCTGATAGAACAATTTTGAACTCAGTCACGTTTTCTACTTATTGCTATTTTCACTGTTATCACACAGTTTGGAAACTCTGAGAGGTATTTTGGGCTGAGTCCCGTGAGTTGAGATGAATTACCCGAGTGGCTAGTGAGGATCACTGAGTGAGGCCGAGAGCTGAGTATGTGAGGATAGTTATGGATTGGGCTGCACGCCGCAGCAGTATATATATTATGTATGGATCGGGCTGCACTCCACAGCAATATATATGTTATATATTGATCGGGCGGCACGCCGCAACAATACATATATTGGATCGGTCTGCACGCTGCAGCAAATATAGCGCTTGGGCTGTAGGAGCCCCTCCGGAGTCTGTACACCCCCACTAGGCGCAGTCAATTATTATATGGATCGGGCTGCACGCTGCAGCATATGTTATATTGATCGGGTAGCACGCCTCAACAGTAAGTATATATATATATATATATATATATGAGTACGAGTGTTTAAGTGAGAGAATGAGATTCTGATAGTGGAGTCATGAGTGACTGAGAGGCTTGCCCGAGAGGCTTTATTGTGAGTGATAATGTGCCCGAGGGGCCTATATTTTAATGAAACTACTGTTTTCACTCTTCTTTACATTGAGCTTCTGATGGTAATGTTGGACAAATGTTTTTATATGAGATTTTAAATGGAAAATGGAGTTTTATGAAATATTCGGAAATGTAGATTTCTGACTTGATTTACTTATTTCCACAGTTACTTATTATATTGATTTACATGATTTATAAATGCTCGTCACTACACTCAAGTTTTTAGTTACTTTGATTAATTACTGAGCTGGCGTACTTACGTTACTCCCTGCACCTCTGTGTGCAGATCCAGGTACCGGACAATCTCACTAGTTGATTTTTGGACGTTCTTGGAGTTGTTCGAGGATTGAGGTAGTTGCTCAGCGTCCCCAGCTCACCTCTTTTCCTTTCCTCAGTTCATAGTGTTGTCTTTTGTACTTCAGTCTTTTGTAGTAGCAAGTCACCTTATTGCACATTGTATTCATAGTCCTAGATGCTCATGACAGTTGACTCCAGGTTTTGGGGTAGTGTATAAATTGTCTATCTCATTTTGCTGTTTTAAAATCTGCTAAGTTTCGAGAAATTATGACATATTATGATAGTCTGTAATGGTTGGCTAGCCTAGTTCCAGGATAGGCGCCATCATGGCCGGCTTAGGATTTGGGTTCATGACACAAGCACTATTGGGGAGGTGTTATTTACCGTCAAAAGACTAAAGTGCTACTCGTTGATGAGAAAGTGAGGCCCTCCAAAATGCCGCGACGTTAAATCAAGCGCTTGTTGGGAGGCAACCCAATTTTTATTGATTTCGTAAATTTATTTCTCTTTTTAGTTAGAGTGTAGAGTATTTTTTTTTTATTTTCCTTGTAGTCATAGAAATCATAGGTAGGAGTGATATTTCGACGTCAAAGTGATGTATAAAATGTTCGGGCCGAACGGGAGAATTCAAAAAAAAAAAGAGGTGACCCAACATCCAGGCTAGTGTTTTGGACTACACTGGCGCTTGGTCCAGACACAAAAATCCAACCCAGCGCATAGCCAGTGGGTCACGTTGCTCTGGTTCCAAGTAAGTTTTATTTTTTTCTTTTTCATTTTTTGTTATGTTTTTTAAACCCGTTCACCCCGGCCCGTATACCCGTTTTTACTCAAGCACTAACTCATTTCCAATATATATTATCCTTTCACACTTAAATTTAAATAAACCTAAAAAAAATTTCTCCTCTCTCTCTCTCTCTCCCCCAGCTGTCTCTCTCTCCAAGTTTCCCTCTCAAACTCCTACCTCTCTCTCTCTCTCTCATTTTCATCTCCATCTTTCTAGGTATTTACGATCTTCGCTTCTTTTGTTTTGCTTTTGTTTCCTTTTACTTGTTTTTGTTTTTCTCTCCCTCCCCCATTCCCCCTATTGTTTCACCCCCACCCCAACAAATACCTACCCCAACCCTCTAGTTTAGCACTTGAAATCTATGGAGGGTAATCTTAATGTGAAAAAATTGGTTGTGTAATTATGTGAATGTGTTAGACGAGGTAGTAAGCTATAAGTCCCACTACTTCGTTCAAATTTTGGAGGTTAATCTTGATACCCTGTTGTTAAAATATAATTAACACACTTGATGACCGCCACATGTTTGATGTATTGTTTGAATGAAATATTTGTGTGCCGATGAAGTTTGAGTAGTCGAGCATGTAGATATGATTATTCGGGCTAAGTGTGGGGTGTTTTGGGGTGGTTTGACAATGCCCGATGATTGTTAGCTATGAATGCCATGCCATAACCTTCCTACCTAAAATTTTTATATATCTTGTATGTTGTAGTGTATGACATCTTTTAGGATAGGTTAGTGTATCATATTACTTCTTAGTAGTTGGGGCCTCACTTCTCATGATTGAATTCCTAGGAGCCCCATTATGCTCTATCCAAATAATTGCTCTGGTAGTGTGTGTGATATGTGACATATTCTTGAGTGGCATGGGGAAGACTTGAGTACCCATTGCCTTTGTTGTACAACACTTGTGGGTTTTTTAACTAGTGTAAGTATTTTGCATAGGGCCTTCGGTTCTAAGTGTGGGATCATCATAAACTTTCACTTTGACCTTAGGCGAATTTTTTAATTGGTTTCATATGCGAGGTAATTCGTTTGCAAGTTGATATGGCTCGTGACGGTCTAGGAATAGTAAATAGTATGGGGAATTCCTCCACCACTACTATCCCTCCCAACAAGCTTAATCAAGGTGAGGGAATTTCTAGGCAAGCAAGTTGCTGAGGGGTCC
Organism: Nicotiana knightiana; assembly: GCA_005239525.1. Taxonomy (NCBI): domain Eukaryota; kingdom Viridiplantae; phylum Streptophyta; class Magnoliopsida; order Solanales; family Solanaceae; genus Nicotiana; species Nicotiana knightiana. The sequence goes on from ML394488.1 coordinate 124,875, forward strand.
GGAAACACACCTTCGGGACCGCGACCTAGGTTAAAATTAGTTCACGAGATGCTATCAAATGTTACCACTCATTTGTGCCATCTGGAAGGTATCTCTTGGAAATGGGGATTAATGTAACTGCTTTAGGGAAGAACATCCCACAGGTGCTAGAGCGATTGAAAAACGTGAAGATGGACAAATTGTTGGAGTGTCATGGGCATGAAAACTTGAGCATGGTCAAGGAGTTATACGCAAATTGGAACGAAAAAATGTACATGTCACAGGTAAGGGGAAACAAAATAACACTTGACAAGGAGTCTTTGTGCAAATTTATGGGGGTAGATTGTACTAACCCGAATATTTTGTCGAGGTTTGTGAAAATCCCAACATACACTACCATTCGTCACACTCTTTGTGGTGTAGATTCTAATGCTAAGGGGAAGCGGAATAAGGATCACACCCACAATGAGATTCTAAGGGTGGATTTCAACTGGACTGGCAAGGTGTGGCAGAATTTTGTGCAAGCAAGGCTAATGCCAGTGGAACAAAATACGGGCTGCACTCGGGCTTGTGTGTGCTTGATCTATTTTCTGATGACTGGGAGACATGTCAATTTTGGTAAGATTATTCTTGGAGAAATGTCCCACACTCGGTTTGGGCACAAGATAAAGTGGTATTTTATGGCAACCTTCTAACCAAATATATGTTATCTCATGAGGTTCTTGAGTACCCCGGGTACGATGAGGTGGAGGAAGCTCGTAAGGGTTTGATGGACATCACAGCACTGTTGGATACCACTGCCAATCTGAGCATTGTATCTATGAATGAGAGCGATGAGAACTTTAGCAGGTACATCTTTGGGTCGCTGAACTTGATGATGCACCAGCTTGGAGTGATAGATGATGAGAGAACGCAATTGAACACAGAGTACCCACTATTTGGAGCCAAAAAGTAGATGTTGGGGATTGCTCCTACAGTCCCATTCACCCGTCTGAAGATGAAAATATGGATGGTGGTCCGAATGTTGAGGGTGATGTTGATGATGACATTTTTGGGCCGATAGCATTGGTGGTGCTTGGTGCGGATGAGGCCTAAGTTTCGGTTGGTCAGCAGTCTGAGTATGACCCGGAGGGGTCGGATTATCAGGGAATTTTTCTTTTACCCTAATTTTCTTTTGCTACTTTTCTATGCATCAAGGACTATGCATGATTTAAGTGTGTGGTGGGGGAATAACTTTATGTGCACTGAAATTGTGAATAATCTGTAGTTTTTTTATTTAAATAGTCATAATTCATAGTTTGGTATTAGTCTAGTATTTACAGTTATTAAAGAAATGGAAAAATTTTAAAAAAAGAAGAAAAAATTCAGAAAAGTTTGGACTTTTCCTGACGATGGATCTCTTAGGCAGCTTTTTTGAGGGATTAAGGTCTGATTAAAAACAAAAACACCAAAAAGATTTTCTTTTGTTCTTACTAGTGGTAGTGAGGTTAGTTCCCTTGGTTTTATTTGTAAACCGGTTATTTTCCAAGTGGTGTAATTTGAACAGGGACTTTTTATATTTGTATGAGTAGGATAGAAAGTGAAAATTGAGTTGCTCTAGATACCTTTTGACGTGTTTGATGCTGGCACATTTAGGCTATGGCATGCAGTTTACCTTCATGTTGAATTGGTGAGGAATTTGATGCCTTAGTTATCAATGAATAGCCTACTTTGTGACGCCTCTTCTCTGTTTTTTGGCTCGTATGACATCTAGTGCCTTGTTGCTTAAATTTCTCAACTATGTGTTTACTTACTTTGATTTGAGAGTTGAATAGAGAAGTCTTCTTTGAGTCATGTGCAATGTGTGTGTGATGTGAGGATTTGTTGATATTCGGTTCTATCATGTGTAATCTAGAACTTGCCCCGTATGTTAATCGGAGTGAAATCATTAAGTTGTTCTAGTCTAGGAGATGACGTAGGAATTTCTTTGTTTGATTATGGAATTACATGCAGATTACAAATAAAAAATTTCTTTGTTAGCCCATTTGAGCCTGTAGACCTTTCTTTGGCACTCACATTACAAGTCGTATCCTCATATTCTTGATTGAAGCTTTGTTGAACCTTTACCTTCGAAGGCACTTAGTCGCTAGAAGAAGTAAGGTGAGATATCGGAAAGTTTCTTTTAAGTGGAACCATGGAAGGGCCCAATGGTGCACTAATATTATGAAAGACCATTAGCCGAGAACTTTATGTGAAGAGTGTGTTAGAGAAAAAAGAAGAGAGAGAAAAATATAAAAAAAAAGAAATAAGTAAAATGTTATGCCAAAAAAAGGGGAAAACAAACCTCCTGATCTTCTTAATTCATGCTACTAGAGATATAGAATTGCTTAAACTAAAAAGGGTTAAGTTATGTATGGTTTTGTGGCACGGTGTTGAATTGGTTGAGAAGAATATGTGTTTGAAAGTTGAGTGTAGTGTATTAAAGTGTTTAGGAGGGTTAGTCACTAATATCCAAACTTTTCATACCCGTCCCTTAGCTTATATTACAATCCAAAAAGACCTAATTGATCCTAGACTTGGCTAGCTTTGATTAGTAGAGATATACACTACGGGAAAGCCTATGGTATAACCATGGGGTACATAGGAATTTCTTTGCGAGAGTGAAAGATTTTTGTTCAATTGTATGATGTCCTTAATTTATGTTCAAAGTCAACTTGAATGTGTGGACTATATTTATATTCACTCTCTTGTTTATTAGTGAGGGAACATGGTATCATGACGGATAGGAAATGTTGTTAACTTCTCTTGTTGCATGAGTGCACGAATTGAGGATGTTTGGCAGTAACGAGTCATCTTTTGATGTGAGGTGATTATGAGTAGGTCGTTTGAATTCTTTGACTTGGGATGCTTATACTTTGGCATGCTAGGATGAGAAGGATGTGAATTTCGTATGACGATGCTTAATTGCCAATATCAACCATATTCAAGGGTAGAGTATATGATTGAAGGCGACTTCCTCCTCAATAATCGGTGTGTGAAGTTGTTGGGGTTGTCATAAGGAGTTACATTGCTTGAGGGCGAGCAAGAGTCGCAAGTGTGGGGTGTGATATTTGGCTTAAAGTATAAAAAAAATTATGCATGTGGCCTCATATTTTACTTGATTTTCATGTATTTGCATGTGTATTGTGATTATTTGAGCTAATTTGTGGCGTTATTATGTGTAGGAATCACCCGAAAGAGATGTAGAACAAAATGGCACGAGTTGGAGGAAAAATTCTTAGGCTAGCATCCAATACGACGTGTCGCGCTGCCTGGGACACAGAAGTCAGAAGCTGATTATTTGGCTTTCAACCCGCAGGGCCACCGCGTCACGCTGCCTTGGATATTGAGGCGGGAATTCCCCTCTTTGACTCGGGACTGGATATTGATGGACCTACACAACCCCAACTCGTATAAAAGGAGTCCGAGACCTAATTTGGAGGGAGAGACGCCACTTTGGTAGCAGAATACAAGCACGGAACACTCGGGAGCAAGGATTCACAGTTTGGCTTCATTCTTCTTAGTATTTTCAATCATTCAACCAATTGTGAAGTTGTTTAGTGTTAACATGAGTTTTTAAGACCCATTAGTTCTATGGTTGTGATTTAGCCATGAATATTATGGTTTGATATTAACTTCTCCTTCATATAATTTGCTATTATATGGTTGTTTCTTCAATTTTGTGTTTAATTGCTTGATTTTTTGGCCAAAGGTCAAGTTATATCAACTATCTGGATTATGCTTGGGAAAGATATATTTAGATTAGAGGAGAATTGAATAGGGTATGATTTTAACTCTAACGTTAGGGAGCAGATTTGTGGTTAGGATATGAGTATACCTAACCATCATGCTTAATTGAATATCGTGATCTTAATGTGTTATATATAGATTAATTTCATAGGAATATAGGCGTTAATCTATTTTGGGCAGACGCATAGTAATTTGGGTGAATACTATGATTTCACTTTACTTGATTAATTAATAATTATAAGCACATTTCATGAAAAAGGGAGTTAGCTAGAACAAAATAGGATTTGTGAATCCATCACAACCCTAGAATGTTTATCTCTACTGAATTTATAACCGAACCAACTTTCTTCTTGCTAATTTAGTTAAGTTTTAAATTTTGTTGGTTAGTTATTAACAACAAAAACTCAACCTTGATCGACTTGATTGAGTATAATTTGAATTGAAATTAGTAGGCAGTTAACACATGTCTCGTAAAATTGGATATGAACATCGAAACTCAATAAAAAATTCTCCCAAAAAATCTGGGGGTCACGGAGTACATGAGCATCTACATATCAGCGCAGTCTGACCAAGGGAATACCCCCTATGAATGTAGAACAGTATAAACAAGACTAAAAGATAAAAGAGGAGACTCAAGGTCTGCAGATGCCAAGGCAGCTACCTCGATCAACTCCGAACTGTTAAATCGTCAGGAATCAGCAACTGTCGTGCCCGGAAACACCTAGATCTGCACACGAAGTGCAGGGTGTAGCGTAAGTACAGCCAACTCAATAAGTATAAAGTCTAACTTGTGTTCTGAAAGTGGTAAGAAACTCAAACAATATAGTAATAATACAGAGTTTAACAAAATAGAAAAGTAGACATGCTTCAAGGTTCAACAATTAAGTTCAGCACAGTAACAATAGGCCAACCATGACTGATAAGAAGAATATGACATCTCTATAGCTACATGCCTAGGTGAATACCGTATATGATGCAACATAGTGAAATCCCAAGTACTCACACTCTCAGAGCTCTTACTATGCCCGTCTCAATCCTCGCTCCCCATATTCAGTCACTCAGCACTATATATAGACATAAGGCTTGTTGCGGCATGCAACCTGATCAACATATATATATCCATAAGGCTCGTTGCGGCATGCAACCCGATCCACACACACACACACACACACACACAAAAAAAACATACATATATATATATATGTATCACTCACAGTACGACACTCAAGCCCCAACTCAGTCACCAATCTCTCTAATCTCTCGAGGTCACAACGCTCATACTAAGCAGCACTAATCAATGATACGAGATGTGATAATATAAAATAAAAGAGACTGAGATATGACATGAAATGATGAATTCGACCGAGTACAAAACTGCAATTAAACAATTAACTCAACAGTAAGGAACGATGAATGTGGGTCCCAATAGTACTAGCATATATCCTAAACATGATTCCTAGCATGAATCACAACTCAAGTGCTCTAACACATACAGTACAGCACAAATGTTCAGATAAGAAGGCTACGCAGTTCAAGTGAAACGACTAAAGTCACCATTTCTACGATGCACGCCCACACGCCCATCATCTAGCATGTGCTTCATCTAGACATTAAGCACATAGCACGTAATTCGGAGTTTCATACCCTCATAACCGAGTTTAGAAGTGTTACCTCAAACTGTGCAAATTCCCACTCCGACAAGCTCTAGACTCGCGAAATGGCCTCCGAATGCCTCGAATCTAGCCACAAAAAGTTTGATACAATCAATACGAGCTAAAGGTCAATTCCATAAGAAAATACTAAGTTCTCAGTCAAAAACCAAAAAGCCTACTCAAAATTCCACCTCCCAGGCCCACGTCTCAGGATCCAGTAAAAGTCACAAATTAGAACACCCATTCAACCACGAGTCCGACCATACCGAAATTACCCAAATGCAATATCAAAATCTCGATCAAATCCCCAAAATTCAGCCTAAGGACCTTTCTCCATTTTTCCAACATTTCTCAACCAAATCACTAATTAAATGATAAATTCAAAGACATAAACATTAATTTAACCAAAAATTAGTAAGAATCAATTAACCCAATCACTCCCTTGAAAAACTCTCCAAGAATCGCCTCCCACCGAGCTCCCAAAACCAAATTTGTGTTATGAACTCAAACCCTCGCTTTGAAATATTTAAGTTCTTCCCAAACGACCTTTCTTCACGATCGCGAAGCACAAACCCGACTGCTCCCAGACTCTCCTCATCGCGAATGCACAAAAACACACGTGAACGCAAAGCATAGGATTCCAAGGCCTACGCAATAGCAGAGTGGCACACGCGTTCGCATAAAACAACACGCGTGAACCTAACTTCCTTATTTCCTCTTTGTGAACTCGGCCTAGTCCACGGGTTCGCATGCTCTACCTGGCCAATCTACACGATCGTGTACTCCATCTCGCGAACACATAGAGTAAAAATCCAGCCTCCCCAAACAAGTCTTCGTGATCGTGTACCTACTCACACGATCGCATAGAATGAAACCAGAATTGGACACTAGCAAATCTTCAGTAGTCTTCTAAGTCCAATTTTCACCCCGTTAACCATCTGAAATCCACCTGAGGCCCCTGGTACCTCAACCAAATATACCAACAAGTCCTAAAATACGATATGAACTTAGTCAAGCCCTCAAATCACATCAAACAACGCTAAATCCATGAATCACGCACTGATTCAAGCCTAAAGAAATTTTGAATTTCCAACTTCTACATTCGATGCCGAAACCTATAAAATCACGTCCGATTGACCTTAAATTTTGCAGAAAAGTCACAAATGACACAAGGACCTACTCCAACTCCCCGAACCCAAATTCGAGCCCGGTAACCACAAAGTCCACTCTCGGTCAAACTTCTAAATTTCCAACTTTTACCATTTCAAGCCTAAATCAACCACATATCTCCAAATCACTATCCGGACATGCTCCCAAGCCCAAAATCACCCAACGGAGCTAACGGAAACATCCAACTCCCTTCTGGAATCGTTTACACATAAGTTAACCTTTTGAACTTTAGTTTCCAACCTTGAGACTAAGTGTCTCAACTCATTCTGAAACCTCTCCAGACCTGGACCAACTACCAGAAAAGTCACATAACAACAATTAACCAGAGAATTGGAAGAAAATGGGGGAACGGAGATACAACTCTCAAAATGATCGGTCGGGTTGTTACATCATCCCCCTCGTAAACAAACATTCATCCTCGAATGGGCCTAGAAATGTACTTGGAGTCTCAAATAGGCGTGGATATCTACACCGCATCTCCTGCTCGGTCTCCCAAGTAGCCTCCTCAACTAGCTGACCTCCCCACTGCACCTTCAATGAAGTTACATCCTTTGACCTCAACTTTCAAACATGCCGACCCGAAATGTCCACCAGCTCCACATGATACATCAAATCACCATCCAACTGAATCGTGCTGAAATCCAAAACATGACACAAATCGCCGACATACTTCCGGAGCATAGAAACATGAAATGCTAGATGAACACCCGAATGGCTAGGTTGCAAGGAAAGCTTGTAAGCCACCTCATGACACCCTTCATGGGTGAGAGAAACCTTGAGCAGTACCTTCTCCCCAACAATGTAAGCAACATCACGAACCTTCTTATCGGCGTAACTCTTTTGTCTAGACTGTGTCGTGCGAAGCCAATCCTGAATAAATTTAACCTTGTCCAAAGCATCCTAAACCAAGTCAGTACCCAATAGCCTATCCTCCCCGGGCTCAAACCAACCCACCGGGTATCAACACCGTCTTCCATACAAAGCCTCATAAAGAGCCATCTGAATGCTTGGCTGGTAGCTGTTGCTGTAGAAAAACACTGTTAGCGGCAAAAACTGGTCCTTAGAACCCCCTTATTCTATGACACAAGCGTGTAGCATATCCTCCAATATCTGAATAATGCGCTAGGACTGTCCATCCATCTGAGGACGAAATATTGTACTCAACTCAACCTGGGTGCCCAACTCTCGCTGTATGACTCTCCAATACTGCGATACAAACTGCGTGCCCCGATCTGAAATGATGGACACTGGCACGCCGTGAAGGCAAACAATCTCGCAGATTTAAATCTCAGTAACCGCTCCAAAGAATAAGTAGTCCCAACTGGAATGAAGTGCACGGACTTGGTCAGCTGATCCACAAGCACCCAAATAGCATCATACTTCCTCGAAATTCGTGGGAGCCCAACTGCAAAATCCATGGTGATACGCTCCCATTTTCATTTTGGAATCTCAAGCTTCAGAAGCAATTTGGTCGGTCGGTGATGCTCATACTTCACCTGCTGACAGTTTAGGAACCGAGCTAGAAACCACACTATATCCTTCTTCATTCTCCTCCACCAATAATGCTACTTCAAGTCCTAGTACATCTTCTTGGCACTCGGATAAATGGAATACCGCGGGCTATGGGCCTCCTCAAGAATCAACTCATGTAGCCCATCTAAGTTAGGCACAAAGATCTGACCCTGCATCCTCAACACCCTATCATCCCCAATAGTAACATCCTTGGAATCATTGTGCTAAATCGTGTCCTTAAAGACAAGTAAATGGGAATAATCATATTGCACTCTTTGATGTGATCAAATAAGGAAGACCTAAAAACCACACAAGCAAGAACCCGACTGGGCTCCGAAACATCTAATCTCACGAACTAGTTGGCCAAGGCCTGAACACCAACTGCAAGTAGTATCTCTCCAACAGGAATAAATGCAAGGCTACCCATACTAATCGCCTTTTGCTCAAGGCATCAGCCACTACATTTGGCTTCCCGGGATGATACAGAATAGTAATATCATTGTCCTTTAGCAGCTCCAACCATCTCCATTGCCTCAAATTTAGATCCTTTTGCTTGAACAAGTGCTGGAGACTCCGATGATCTATAAATACCTCGGAAGATACACCATAGAGATAGTGCCTCCAAATCTTCAATGCATGAATGATGGCAGCCAACTCCAAATCATGAACATGGTAGTTCTTCTCATGAGGCTTCAACTAACGTGAAGTATAAGCAATTACTCTACCTTCTTGCATCAAGATACACCCAATACTGATTCTAGAAGCATCATAATACATTGTATAAGAACCAGAAGCTGAAGGTAGAACCATTACTGGACAGATGGTCAAGTCATTCTCGAGCTTCTGAAAGCTCTCGTGACACTCATCCGACCACCTGAAAGGAGCACCCTTCTGGGTCAATTTGGTCAAAAGAGATGCAATAAACGAGAAACCCTCCACGAAGTGACTATAATAATCGGCCAAGCCGAGAAAGATCCAAATTTTTATGGCTAAGGACGGCCTGGGCCAACTCTTGACCGACTCTATCTTCTTTGGATCCACCTTAATCGACTCAATGGACACCACGTGTACCAAGAATGCCACCGAACTAAGCCAAAACTCACACTTGGAGAACTTGGAATAAAGCTTCTCCTCCCTCAGCTGCTGCAACACAATCCTCAAATGCTGGGCATGCTCCTCCTGGCTACGAGAGTACACCAGGATATCGTCAATGAATACTAAGACAAACGAGTTGAGCTAAGGTTGAAATACAGTGTTCATCTGATGCATGAATGCTACTGGGTTGTTGGTCATCCCAAAAGACATCAGAAGGAACTCATAATGACCATAACGAGTCCAGAATGATTTCCTTCAAATATTCGAGTCCCAAATCTTCAACTAGTGATAGCAAGACCTCAAATCAATCACAGAGAATACCCTCGCTCCCTGAAGCTAGTCAAATAGATCATCAACATGCAGCAAAGGATACTTATTCTTGATTGTAACTTTGTTCAACTGCCTATAGTCGATGCACATCCGCATAGTACTATCCTTCTTCTTCACAAACAAAACCACTGCACCCAAGGCGACACACTAGGCCTAATAAATTCCTTAACAAGAAGTTCTTGAAGCGCTCTTTCAATTCCTTCAACTTAGATTGTTCCATACGATACGGAGGAATAGAAATGGGTTGAGTGCCCCGTACCAAGTCAATACCAAAGTCAATATCCCTGTCGGAAACACATCCAAAAAGTATCGCACCACCGGAAAGAATCAATAGTAGGAGTATTAGCACCAACATCCCTCTCAAAGGCCAAATAAGATAAGAACCCCTTTCCCAACCATCTGTTGGGCCTTCAAATATGAAATCACTCTTCTGGGAAGATAATCTAGAGAACCTCTCCCCTAGATCCTTAGCAGCCCCGACATCACCAACGTCACGGTCTTAGCGTGACAATCCAGAATAGCATGACATGGAGACAACCAATCCATATCAAAGATCACGTAAAGATCAACCATACTAAGCAATAAGAGATCAACTCTAGTCTACAATCCTCGATAGTCACTACACATGACCGACATACACGGTTCACAACAATAGTATCACCCACTACCATAGATACATGGAGAGATGAAACTAGGGACTCGCAAGGCAGATCTAGATAATGATAAAAGTAAGATGATACATACAAATAAGTGAAACCAGGGTCAAATAATACAGAATCATCTCTGTGGCATACTAAGACAATACATGTGATAAATGTGTTTCAAGCAACGGCATCTAGCCTGGCAGGGAGAACATAGAATCGAGATCTAGGGACTCATAAAACTGGATATGAACATCAAAACTCAATTCAAAATTCTCCCAAAAGATCTGGGGGTCACAAAGTACATGAGCATCTACATATCAACACAGTCTGACCCATGGAAAACTGCCTAGGAATGTAGAACAGTATAAACAAGACTAAAAGATAAAAGAGGAGAGTCAAGGTCTACGGATGCAATGGCAGCTACCTCGATCATCTCAGAATTGATAAATCATCAGGAATCAGCAACTGCCCCACCCAGAAACACTTGGATCTGCACACGAAGTGCAGAGTGTAGCGTGAGTACAACCAACTCACTAAGTAAAAAGTCTAACATGTGGTCTGAAAGAAGTGACAAGCTCAAACAATACAGTAAAAATACAGAGTTTAACAAAAGATAAAAGTAGACATGCTTCCAGGTTCAAGAGTTAAGTTTAGCACATGTAAGATAGACCAAGGGTGACTGATAAGAAGAATATGACATCTCTATATCTACATGACAAGGTGAATCCATATATGATGCAACGCACTAAAATCCCAAGTACTCACACTCTGAAAGCTCTCAATATGCTCATCTCAATTTTCGTTCGCCACACTCAGTCACTCAGCATAATATATAGACATAAGGCTTGCAGCGTCAACCCCGATCCACATATATATAGCCATAGGGTTTGTTGCAGTGTGTAACCTGATCCACACACACACACACACACACACACACACACACATATATATATATATATATATATTTATATATATATATATATCCATAAGGCACATTACGGCGTGCAACCCGATCGACATATATATAGCCATAGGGCTCGTTGCAGCGTGAAACCCGGTCCTCAAATATATAGCCATAAGGCTCGTTGCTGCGTGCAACCCGATCCCCCCTACACACAGACATATATATACATATATATATATATATATATATATATCCTCACAGTATGGCACTCAGTCCCCAACCGAGTCACCAATCTCTTCAGTCTCCCGGGCTCACAACGCTCATACTATGCACCACTAATCAATGATACGAAATGTGACAATATAAAATAACAGAGACTGAGATATGACGTGAAATGATGAATGCGACTGAGTACAAAACTGCAGTTAAACAATTAACTCAACAACAAGGAACAACCACTGTGGGTCCCAAAAGTACCAGCATATAGCCTAAACATGATTCCTAGCATGAAACACAACTCAAGTGCTCAAACACATAGAGTACCACACAAATGTTTAGATAAGAAGTCTACGTAGTTTAAGGGAATCGACTAAAATCACCATTTCTACGATGCACGCCCACACGCCCGTCATCTAGCATGTGCTTCATCTCGACATTAAGCATATAGCACGTAATTCGGGGTTTCATACCCTCAGAATCGAGTTTAGAAATGTTACTTACCACAAACTGTGCAAATCCCTACTTCGGCAAGCCCTTGCCTCGTGAAACGGCCTCAAAATGACTCGAATCTAGCCACAAACAGTTCGATACAATCAATACGAGCTAAAGGAATCATTCTATAAGACAATACTAAGTTCTTAGTCAAAAGTCAAAATGTCAACTCAAAAGTCCACCCCTGGCCCAAATCACGGAATGCGGTAAAAGTCACAAATCCAAACACCCATTTAAACACGAATCCAACCATAAAAAAATTACTCAAATTCCCTATCAAAATCTCGATCAAATCCGCAAAATTTGGCCTAAGGACCTTCCTGCATTTTTCCCCAATTTTTCAACCCAAATCACTAATTGAAGGAGGAACTTTAAGACATCAACATAGAATTTAACCAAAACTTAGTAAGAATCACTTACTCCAATCACTCCCTTGAAAGTCTCTCCAAGAATCGCGTCCCACCGAGCTCCCAAAATTAAATTTGTGTTATGAACTCAAACCCTCATTTTGAAATATTTAAGTTCTACCCGGACGACCCTTCTACGCAATCGCGGGAAAATCTTGACGATCGCAAAGCTCCAACTCCACTGCTCCCAGAAACTGCTCTACACGACCGCACAAAAAACACACACGAACGTGAATCACAGGCTTCTCAGGCCTACGCGATCGCGGAATGACACACGTGTTTGCATAGAACAACACGCATAAACCTAGTTGCCTTATTTCCTCGTCGCGAACGCGGCCTAACCCACGCATTCGTGATGATCTGCCTGGCTAGCCTATGGGATCATGTACTCCATCTCGCGAAGGCATAAATTAAGAATCTAGCTGCCCCAAGCAAGCCTTCGTGAGGCATACCTACTCACGCGATATCATAGAAGAAAACTAGAATTGGGCACCAGCAAATCTTCGGCAGTCTTCTAAGTCCAATTTTAACCTCATTAACCATCTGAAATCCACCTGAGGCCCCCGAGACCTCAACAAAATATAGCAACAAGTCCTAACACACGATACGAACTTATTCGAGCCCTCAAAACACATCAAACAACACTAAAACCAGGAATCGCGCATCGATTCAAGCCTAAAGAACTTTTGAACTTCCAACTTCTACATTCAATGTTGAAACCTATCAAACTACGTCCGGTTGACCTCAAATTTTGTATACAATTCACAAATGACACAACGGACCTACTCCAATTCCATGAACCCCAATCTGAGCCCTGTAACCACAAAGTCCACTCTCAAACAAACTTCTAAATTTCCATCTTTCACCATTTCAAGCCTAAATCAACCATGGACCTCCAAATCACTATCCGAACACGCTCCGAAATCAAAAATAACCCAATATAGCTAACGGAACCATCACAACTCCCTTCCATAGTCGTTTACACATAAGTCAACATCCGATCAACCTTTTCAACTTTAGTTTCCAACCTTAAGACTAAGTGTCTCAACTCCTTTTGAAACCTCTCCGGACCCGAATCAACTACTCTGGATAGCCACATAACATCAATTAAGCAAAGAATAAGCAAAAAATGGGGGAACATGCAACAACTCTCAAAATGATTAGCTGGATCGTTACAGTTACTGTTGCACCATTATTCATCATTATAACGTCTTGATTTCCTTCATTTTTGTGGTAGAGACTAAGTATATAGAAAACTATCACGCCCCAAACTCAGGGAGCGCGACCGGCGCTCAACCGAGTGAACTCGGCCAAGCAAGCCTATTAGATTTCTTTCTACCCAAACTCATCTATGAATAAAGAGGAGATGTACTCCGTTAATCAACCACTGAAAGGATTTTATTAATAACTCCCATTTCATTACCATTAGCAACTACATTATAATTTCCAAAATATTACTAGTTTATTGATATAATGAAAACAAACTTGTTGCCAAATACTAACATTTCTTGTTTGACTCCTTGCATCAAACACCACCCACAACTTGTTTACGGAGCCTCTAAGGACAATAGAAGAGAAATATGTAATTGCCGACAACAAAGCCCCGGCTATACCTTCAACGCAATACATGAGGTACAAAAGATACATGACCCCGAAATGAAGTGGGTCTCACCAAGTCAGCTGGGAAGATAGTGTACCGCTATCAATGATCTATGTCGCCAGTTGTGGAACCATCTGCATCCATTAAGAATGTAGCGCCCCCGACAAAAAGGACATTAGTATTGTCGAATAGTACTAGTATGTATAACTAAACACCATCTTAATAGAATGAATAATAATACATGGAAGAACAATCATGAAATCAATAGAAGCCTTAAATAATACCAAAACATCAAGTTAAGAACCACATAAGTTTTCAAGTAAATTCCATGTTTTTAGGTGGGGAGCTATCTAATTCTAATGTATAATTATTCACAATACCATCGTACATTTACATGGAGTCTGATCATGACCCGATCGGCTAGGCCTCCTCAGACATTAACCAAAATCACAATTTCTAGCACAATCACCACCATGTATGTGGCATGGCGTCTAATCATGGCCCGATCAGCTAGGCCGCCTCATTTGAGACAGTAATCACAATCACAATTTCCAGACAATTGCCACCATGTGTGCGGCATGGCGTCCGATCACGGCCAGATCGGCTAGGCCGCCTCATTTGAGACATTAACCACAATCACAATTTCTAGCACAATAACCACCATGTGTGTGGCATGGCGTCCGATCGGCTAGGCTGCCTCATTTGAGACATTACCTTTTCTATCAATCATCTCACTTCATACTTCCTTCACATCTATTCAATTCATCGGCATTAATGGCCACAACCATAATATCATTTTTGGCACTTGGTCGTATTTCATATTTCACAACTTCATTTATTTTCTTTCATGGATCATCATCGTAAATATCAACAAATAAAATATCACGAAAATCAAACCTTCAAGTTCATTAGCAGTAAAGACTTTAAACACAATGGATTTCTTTCCAAGAAATGGGGTAAAATGATTAGCAATCAAAGCACAAGTTAAAATCATGAACGTGTAACACATCATTTGTTCTTGAGATAATTTTCCCCAAAAAAGGGCAGTACACAATTTCAACTCATGAAGACATAAGAGCTCACACACATTGGAAGTACTTACAAGCACAACATTAATTTAAATAGCCACATTTGGGCATAACTTGGGCACATAAGCTTTTAGAGAATTCTATTTTCAAGTCAGTTTGGAACAGTTGAATCAAGGCCTATTTCATAAGCTTTTCTCACATCATTTCATTTCCTCGACACCATTCACCACAAGTATGACTTCCATTCTTAATACGTTGGCCGCACTTTATATATCCAACCCACTTATTTTACTTTCAATCATCTTTATAGATTATTAACAACAAGGCATTTCTATTCAAGGCTTTAAATACACATTCGAGCAACTAACCAAATTAAGGGTCTTTGGAATATGTGATTTCTTGCACAATTTGACATGTTAGTTTTTATTAGGATCGCATTTCTGAATTATAACATATTAACACACAACACATGCTTAATCACCTTCCCAAATACGAACCCAACATACAAGAACATTTGGAATACAAATTGAACGCATATATCATTTGACACAAGGCTTATTCGAGATAATCAATTATAATGAGCAACCCGGGACTTACAAGGCCACTGAGGCGGTCCAATTCAAAAAGAGGAGTTTAGCCAACATACCTTGTTTGAGGTTTCCTTAGGTTAATACAACTTTCCAACACTTCTAGCAATAACAATCTATAGGAAGATAGCCAAAGTTGGATAATAATTAGAAGGATTCACATGGTGTAACTCTCTTAGGAATTTTTGAAAACACCTAGCATGGCAAATAGACCGCAAGGCTCTATAATGGTAATCCATGTTACATCCCGCAGTATTAAATTACGAGTCTAAGGAAAAGATTATTTGGAGATTATAAGAATTATGCTATTTCAAACAAGTTATGAGTAAATTCGTGAAGATGAGAGGGGAAGCAAGTTAAATAAAATGAATTTTCTTCCAAGTTTGGCATGTTGGGATAAAATACAGGCCGAGCGTTAATGCCTGATATTTATGGACTAGTGTCATACAAGGTACCATATGACCATAATAGTATGATATATAAAATGTTATTAAAAATAAGTAGAATTTTAAGTAATTTGAGATGATTCTTAATTATGTGGATAATTGACTAGGTGGAGATAATTATATTAAGTTGATAAGGGTCTTTTTGGGACTACAATCCAAGTGGAAAATTATACAAAGTGAGTCACAAGACAAAGTGATAAAATTGTTACACGTAAAGATTGTTTGGTCTTTATAGGCATTTGCTATGTTTTGACTTTTGGGGGCTGAAATTTGTTTAATCTGGTCCAGCATACAAAGCCTATCATAGATGAATGGTGAAGACTCTTGCCAAGTCTGGTGTAATTGATTGCAAGGAGTTATACAACACCTAATATTAGTTCATTTTGGCTATGTTCCATAAGCCAAATGGGCACTTGGAATCTACTCAATTACTTGAGAACTGTGACTTTTTGTATGTTGCTATTTAAAGTGGAGCTTCCGAACTTGAGCCAAATCGCTGGTTTTGTCATAAGGAAAGGTGTAGGACTTTTCAAAATTAACCAAAATAACGTTCTTACACCATTAAAAGAGAAATGGCAAGGTCCAACGTGAAATTTCTCTGGAATGTTACAAGATCCAACGTGAAATGCTAATTCAAAGAAAGCTCGTACAATTCTTCTCAAGAGTATCATACGGATTTTTTCCCTACTTTGATCCGCCGTTACGTGTATTCGCAAAAGAGAATTGGTTCAGGTATGTTAAGGCTAAGCTCTTCCTTCATTTTGGCATGACCACGTAATTAAATGAGTTTGATAACGAGGCATAGAGAAAAATTCATATCCCAGAATTTACATATATTTTCCTAGTTTTGTAAGTTACAATATTCTCCTTATTGGGACTTCATATTCAATTGAGTATTTCCTTCTTCCAGTCAAGAGCGCAGAGAATCTACATATGTGTTATTATAGTATTTTCATTACCATCGACCTATAATCGATGGGTAGGCCTATTGGGCAACCTCTGATCAGATGGTCAGTTATATACCGAGCCTACTGTAGCCAAGCGCCTATGAGCGAGCCCAGTTGGCCGAGATACATAGCCTAGTATAGCCGAGCGCCTATGAGCGAGCCTACTACGGCAGAGCAGTTATATTCGTATACCGAGCCTTATAGGGCCGGACAGCTAGTTTACTTAGTTTATTGAGAGATTTGAGTCAGTATCAGCAGGTCAGCATATCTTCAGATTATCTTTGACTTCCAGTTACTTTTAGTTATTATATTATCAATTCAGTTTCAGCTTTCAGTATACTGCCTTGCATACTAGGTACATTATTTCGTACTAATGTCCCCTTTCTGGGGGCGCTGCATTTCATTAAGTGTACGTTCAATTTCAGATTTCAGTATACATTCAGACAGACAGGTGGGTAGACCTCCTCATTAAGTGTTGTCCGAGTTCAGCTTGATCGGTAAGCTCCATTCCTTTCGGAGTTGTCGGGTCTAGAGTTTTATGTAAATCTTGTGTATATATGTATATATGTTATGAGTAGGTCGTGGAGCTGTTCTGATCACAGTATATCCATCAGCAGAGGCTTGTATACATATCCTATCAGTTAGTGCAATATGTTTTCTTGTAGGCCTTGTATGTATATTTGGTTGGTTTGTCAGCTGCAATAATTATGACGGCCTTATCGGTCCAGCTTTGTATTGATATTTAGCCAGCATTTGCAGTTGTCTTGAAACGTGGCCCGTGGCCAAAGTATGACATCACATGTTCAGAGTTCCTTAGTCGCAAGTTGGTACGCAAGGATAGGTGAGGCACCCGGTGCAGGTCTCGCTCCCATGTTCGGGGCGTGACAATCCCTTCCTCCCTCAACCTATTTCAATAAGAAACTACCCAAAATGGTTCATTAAACTCACATACCACAACCTAGTGTCACATGCATGGCCTATTTCTAACCCCACAATATACTTGAACTCATAACCTCTTGCATGAAAGCTTAGGAGTAGGACTTACCCGGATAGATGATAACCTAGTGGTTGGCTCCCTTGATTCTTGAAGATTGGTGCAAGATTGGATGATTAGAATATTAGGTCTTCTCCATTTCTCTCTAAAATACTCTAACTTCTTTCTAAAAATAAGATTTTACCTTCTAAAATGACCCCCTAAGGCCTTATATCAAAATTAGATCAGATATGAAAATTCCAAAAATGACCCCGGAAGTCAATTATGTGGTGCAACTGTGCTATAGCAGAATTGTTTTGTGGGTAGCAAAATTGATTTTGCTATAGCAGAATTGATTTTGCT
Source organism: Nicotiana knightiana (assembly GCA_005239525.1). Taxonomy (NCBI): domain Eukaryota; kingdom Viridiplantae; phylum Streptophyta; class Magnoliopsida; order Solanales; family Solanaceae; genus Nicotiana; species Nicotiana knightiana. The sequence goes on from ML394488.1 coordinate 142,991, forward strand.
ATAGCAGAATCATTCTGCGACCAATTGTGCGATAGCATAATAACTTTTCCGACAGCAAAATCATTATATGGTTGCAGAATGGTGCTTTAAAATTGCCAATTCTCTGCTTTACTCCACAATGCATATGTGGTCCACGGAGTGATTTTGCAATCGCAAAATGGACCGCGAAAAGGCCACTTTCTGCTACAATTTACCTCTAAGTCCCTAATGCATTGTCCAACCCGAAAATTTCGCTCTCTGGCTTGTTTTCTATAATTTTCAAACACATGAGCCTACCTCGGCACCACGAAACCTTAAATTCCTTAGTGAAATTTTCTTGGGACTTACATTCTCCCTCGCTTAGGATCATTCGTCCTTGAAAGAGAAGTAGACTCCACCCCAAACACTTAGCGTAACTCTTTTCTCACATACCTCAAGCCCCCAAATTGTGACTAACTGTCACAACCCCAACTCCTAAACCAGCCGTGATGGCGCCTATCGTGGAACTAGGCTAGCCAATAATCACATAATTTCAGTTTCTTTCCAAAATCCCAACCATTTTCAAATATTTCATAAAGTATATAGAATTACTGAATTCATTAGGCAAAATAACCGCTAAATAGTCTAAACCATCCCAAAAATAAATCTGGAGTCAGCATGTCATGAGCATCTTGGACAACAAGTCTATAATTATACTACAAAACCTTCGAGCGAATAACTAGATACAACAAAAGAAGGGAAAACGGAGATGTTGCGGACGCTGAACAGCTACCTCTATATCCCGAACTTCGTCTCCGCACGGAATAAATGGCTAACGTTCAGTATCAGCACCTGTATCTACACACAGGGATACAGGGAGTAATGCAACACAGTAGTAATAAAAATAAATCAAATCTAAGCGGCAAGAAACACATAAAAATCAATATCATCAGTTCACAATATGCATAGCCTTTCTTTCCAACAGTATATACATAGATATATGAAATCATCATGCCTTAAAACCAACTTCAATAAAAGGAAAATGCGTTTTCCAACAATTTCAGAAATAAAAATAACCGAAGGATTCAGTGTAAAATGAAATAAATCATAATTAGCCCCTCGGGCAAAAACATGAATCATAAATCGCCCCTCGGGTAGAAAGTCACTCAGCACCTCACAGCCACTCAGTATCCGCCCCTCGGGAAACCTCGCTGTCACTTATGCCTCCCAATCACTCCTCACTCGGCACTCAGCACTCAGCACTCGCACTCAGTAGGTACCTGCGCTCACTGGGAGTATGTACAGACTCCGGTGGGTCTCCTTCAGCCCAAGGGCTAATATCAAGCCACCTCGTGGAATATCATATCCTCATAATCAGGCACTCGGCCTCACTCAATCAGAACCTCTCAAAAGCCCCTCGGGTGTATCAGTAAAATGGGGTACTCGACCCAAAACATCATTTTATATCTCAAAATAGTGTAAATAAGGCTGAGTTTCGAAAACAATTAAACACAATATGACTGAGCGTAAATTATGAATCGATAGTGAGGAAATAGCAGTAAAAAAACCCCCCAAGGGGTCTAAACAAGTCGGCACGAGGCCCCAAACATGGCTTATAGCCCAAATATAGCAATAGTCTTCATAAAATAATTTAACGTATGATTTAGAGTAAAATACGCAACTCAATAGTTGCCGCGGAGAGGACCAAGTCCAATCCAAAAAAAATTAGTGCGCACCACATACTCGTCATCTGACATGTGCGTCATTCTAAAAACAGTGAGAAATATGAAGTCCAGGGTTTCATACCCTCCAGACAAGATTTATAACCATTACTTACCTCTACCGGGCCACAACACTAATCCGCGATGCTCTTTCCCCTCAAATTGGCTCCCGATTGTTCCGAATCTAACCAAAACCAGTTTAACATCATCAATATACACTAAAGAAACAAAACCCAATCGAAAAATATCAATTTAGACAAAATTCTCGAAATTCGGCCAAACCCAAGCCCCGGGCCCATGTCTCGAAATTCGATAAAATTTACATCACTAGAATACTCGTCCTCCCATGATTCTATACATACCAAGAACACTAAAATCGGACCACAATTTCCCACTCAAATCCTCAAAAGAAAATTCCAAACTTCTACTTTAGTTTTCTCAAGTTTCAAGCCTAATCCGGCACAAAATAACATAGAAACGAGTTTTATGATCCGGGAACTTACCTCCAGTGAAGAACTTCGAGTTTCCCCTTCAATTTACTCTCAAACCAGCTTAACCTGCATGCAATACTGGATGAAATGCCAAAATATTCGCGGAGGCAACATTTTATACTGTTCTGTCCAGTTAATCTGCACCTGTGGACAATTCCTCGCACCTGCGGTCCCAGGTGCGCACCTGCAAAAACCCACTAACAGCACAAACTTAGCACATGCGAGAGACTTTCCGCACCTGCGGCTTCGCGGGTGCATCCCATGCTTCGCACCTGCGGATCCCTCTAGCCTGGCCTATCTTCGCACCTACGCAAGGTCGTTCACGCATGCGGCTTCGCACCTGCGGCTGCCCATCCGCAGGTGCGGTCACACCAGCAGCTATTTGCTGCAATTTTTTCCTAAGTTCAAACCTCCACTAGCCATCCGAAATCAATCCCGAGCCCCTCGAGGCCCCAACAAAACATACCAACACACCCCATAGCATCATTCAAACTTAGTCGAGTCTTCGAAACACCAATAACAATATGAAAACACCAAAATTATATCAAATTCAAGCCTATGAACTTTGAAACTTCTAAATTTCGCCAATGATGCCAAAACCAACCAAAACTCAACCGATTGACCTAAAATTTTTCATACATATCCAAAGTGACATTATGAACCTGCTCCACATGTCGTAATTTCATTCCGGCTCCGATAGCCTATTTCTCCACTACCGATCGGAAATCGCCAAAAACTAGTTTTCGTCAATTCAAGCCTAATTCTACACCTGACATTAAAACTCCATTCCGAATACACTCCTAAGTCCCAAATCACCTAACGAAGCTATACGAGCCAAAAAATTCTCATTCCGAGGTCGTTTACCAATAAGTCAACTCCCAGTTGACTTTTTCGATTATTAAGCTAATTTAAAAGACTAAGTGTCTCAATTCTCACCACGACCACTTAGAACCCGAACCAACCGACCCAACACAACATAAATAGGCTAAGCAACATATGATAAAGCAGAAACAGGGAAAACGGGGCTAATCTCACGGAACGACCGGTCGGGTCGTTACATCATCCCCCTCTTAAACAAATGTTCGCCCTCGAACGGGTCTAGAAACATACCTAGAGTCTCAAATAAGTGAGGATATCTGATCCGCATCTCCCACTCGGTTTCCCAGGTGGATTCCTCCACCGACGATCCTCTCCACAGAACCTTCACTAAAGCTATATCCTTAGACCTCAACTTTCTGACCTGACGACCCAAAATAGCCATTGGCTCTACCTCATATGACATATCACCCTCAAGGTGAACCATGTTGAAGTACAAAACATGAGGCGGGTCACCAACATACTTCTGGAGCATCGAAACATGGAATACCGAATGAATACTCGATAAGCTGGGAGGCAAGGAAAGTCTATAAGCCACCTCCCCAATCCTCTGCAGCACCTCAAATGGCCCAATGAACCTGTGACTCAACTTTCCCCTGTTCCCGAACCTTATAACACCCTTCATGGGTGACACCTTCAGCAACACCTTCTACCCAACCATGAAACACACATCCTGGACCTTCTGGTACGCACAACTCTTCTTCCTAGACTATGCCGTGCGAAGCCGCTCCTGAATCAACTTCGCCTTACCCAACGCTTCCTGAACCAAGTCTGTGCCCAATAGCCTAGCCTCGCTCGGCTCAAACCAACCAACCAAAGATCTGCACCCTTACCATATAAAGTCTCATACAGAGCCATCTAGATACTCGACTGATAACTATTATTATATGCAAACTCCGCGAGTGGCAGAAACTTGTCCATGAACCCCCAAAATCAATGACACATTCACTCAACATATCCTCCAAAATCTTAATAGTACGCTCTGACTGCCCGTCGGTTTGAGGAAGAAACGCTGTGCTCAGCTCGACCTGAGTTCCCAACTCTCTCTGTACGGATATCCAAAACTGAGATGTAAACTGAGTACCTCTGTCAGAAATGATAGAAACTGGAACCCCATGCCATCGGACAATCTCCCTAATATAAATCTCAGCGAATCTCTCCGAAGAATACGTATTACCAATAGGAATGAAGTGCGCGGACTTGGTCAGCCGATCCACAATAACCCATATAGCATCAAACCTCCTCGAAGTCCGTGGGAGCCCAATTATGAAGTCCATGGTGACCCGCTCCCACTTCCACTCCGGAATATCAAATCTCTTAAGAAATTCACCTGGTCTCTGGTGCTCATACTTGACCTGCTGACAGTTGAGACACCAAGCCACAAACTCAACAATCTTTCTTCATCCCCCACCACCAATAATGTTATCGCAGATCTTGATACATCTTCGCGGCACCCAGGTGGATGGAATACCGCGAACTATGGGTCTCAGCTAGAATCAAATCTCAAAACCCATCTACATTGGGCATGCAAATCCGGCCCTGCATCCTCATGACACCATCATCACCAATAACAACAACCCTGGCATCACCGCGACGGACCCTATCTTGAAGAACAAGAAAATGTGGATCATCATACTGGCGTGCTTTAATCTGATCATAAAGAGAAGACCTGGAGGCTACACAAGCCAATACCCGCGGAGGCGCTGATAGATCCAATCTCACCAACTGACCCGCTAAAGCCTGCACATCAAGTGCTATGGTCGCTTTGCTACTGGAAGGTAGGCTAGACTCCCCAAACTCTCCGCTCTGCGACTCAGGGCATCGGCCACTACATTGGCCTTCTTCGAATGATATAAAATAGTGAGGTCATAATACTTGAGAAGCTCCAACCACCTCCTCCAACGCAAATTCAGATCCTTCTGCTTAAGCAGATGCTGAAAACTACGGTGATCAGTGAAAATCTCACAATGCACTCCATACAAATAATGACGCCAAATCTTCAAGGCGTGAACAATAGCTGCTAGCTCAAGATCATGTACTGGATAATTCTTCTCGTGCACCTTCAACTGTCTGGACGCGTAGACAATCACCCTACCGTCCTGCATCAAAACCGCTACAAGGCCAACTCTCGAGGCATCACAGTAAACTGTATAAGAACCTGAACCCGTAGGCAAAATCAATATTAGAGTTGTTGTCAAAGCTGACTTGAGCTTCTGAAAGATCTCCTCACACTCCTCAGTCCATCTAAACTGAGCACCCTTCTGGGTCAGTCTGATCATAGGTGCGGCAATAGATGAAAACCCCTAGAAACGGCGATAGTACCTTTCCAAACCAAGGAAACTGTGAATGTCAGTAGTTGATGACGGTCTAGTCCAACTCTGCACTGCCTCTATCTTCCTCGGATCAACCTGAATACCCTTACTAGACACCACGTGCCCCAAGAACGCCACTGAATCAAGCCAGAACTCACACTTCAAAAATTTCGCATACAGTCTCTTCTCCCTCAAGGTCTAAAGCACAACTCTCAAATGCCGCTCAGATCCTCCCGAGATCGAAAATACACCAAGATATCATCAATAAACACGATGACGAAAGAGTCGAGATAAAGCCGGAATACACTGTGCATCAAGTGCATAAAGGCTGCTGGGGCATTGGTCAACCCAAATGACATAACTAGGAACTCATAATGACCATATCTAGTCCTGAAAGCAGTCTACGGGATGTCTGGCCCCCAAATCTTCAACTGATGATAACGGGAATGCAAGTCAATCTTAGAAAATACCCTGGAACCCTGCAACTAATCAAACAAGTCATCTATGCGAGGCAAGGGATACTGATTCTTCACCGTAACTCTATTCAACTGCCGATAATCAATACACATACGCAAAGAAACATCCTTCTTCTTCACGAACAACACCGGTGCACCCCAAGGTGACATACTAGGCCGAATGAAACCCTTATCTAGGAGTTCTTTAAGTTTCACCTTTAATTCCTTTAGCTCCGCTGGTGCCATACGATAAGGTGGAATAGAAATTGCTAGGTGCCGGACACCAGGTCAATACCAAAATCAATGTCCCTGTCAGGTGGCATGCCTAGCAGGTCTGCACGAAACACGTCCAAAAAGTCACAGACCACACTAATCGAATCAATAGCAGGAGCCTCACCACTAATATCCCTCACAAAAGCCAGATAAGATAAACACCCCTTCTCAACCATACATTGAGCATTCAGGTAAGAAATCACCCTGCTAGGCATATACTCAGAAGAACCTCTCCACTCAACCCTCGGACATCCTGGCATAGCTAAGGTCACAGTCTTAGCGTGACAATCAAGAATAGAATGACACGGAGATAACCAATCCATGCCCAATATCACATCAAAATCGACCATGCTGAGTAACAGTAGGTCCACTCGGGTCTCCAGACCCCCAATCGATATCACACACGACCGATACACACGCTCCACAACACCAGTATCTCCCACCGGAGTCGACACATGAACAAAGGTAACTAAAGACTCACGGGGCATATCAAGAAAATGGGCAAAATATGAAGAAACATAGGAATATGTAGAACCAAGGTCAAATAAAGCCAAAGCATCTCGGCAACAGACTGAGACAATACCTGTGATCACTGCATCAAAGGCCATAGCATCTAGCATGGCTGGAAATACATACATAAGGACCTGACCTCCACCTTCTCGACCTCCCCCTCTAGGGCGGCCTCTAGATGACTGACTACCACCCCTAGCTTCATAGGCGGGTGGTGAAGTAACTGGAGCTGAAGTCGAGGGTTGGCCTCTCTGCTTAGAAGAACCACCGGGACGACGGGGACACTACCTCCACATGTGCCCAAACTCTCCACACTCAAAACAACTCCCTGGAGCTGGAGGCGGGACTGATAGAAACCCCTGGCACCAGAATGGCCACTGGAGGACTCATGCATAGATGAACTCTGAGCTGGTGGTGCTTGAGCTGCACTATGAGCTGGGAGGGCATCGAATGAATAACGACATGGATGAGAACCACGGGGACCATGCTCCAAAGATACACCACTATAGGTTGGGCAGACTAACTGAGGAGGCCTGAATGAACGACCTCTACCATGATGGAACTGCCCCTAGAAGGAGTACCACTAGCACTACCCGATCCACGAGGCCTCTTGGCCTCCCTCTCCTCCCGCTCCTGGCAGCGAACCGACTCAATATCTCAAGCAATATCAACAACCTGCTCGAATATAGCATCTGATACTCTCTCCCGAGTCATAAATAGGCGGAGCTGATAAGTGAGGCCATCCACGAACCTCCTAACCCTCTCCCTATCAGTAGGGACCAGCTCGGTAGCTTAAAAAGCCAACTCTGAGAACCACATCTCATACTGCGCCATGGATAGCTCCCCCTGGCGCAGCTGCTCAAAAAGCCTACGCTGCTCTTCCTTGTGAGACTGGGGTACATACTTCTCCAAGGAGATAGTGGAGAACTACTTTCAGGTGAGGGGTGCTGAACTAACAGGCCTACACCTCTGAAAAGACTCCCACAAAGTGAAAGCAGCACCAGAAAACTGAAATGTAGCAAATGAGACCGCACCGGTCTCCAAAATCCCAGCAGTACACAGAATCCTCTGACACTTATCCAGAAAAACCTGGGCATCCTTGCCCTCAGCACCACTGAATGTCGGAGGTTGTAGTCTACTAAACCTCTCCAGTCTACGCTGCTCGTCATCTGGCATAGCCGAAACCATAAAGTTCCGAACTGGAGAAACCGGCTGGGCTGGAACCACCCCCGGTGTCTTCTGGCCCTGAGTAGCCTGCTCAGGTGTCGGGGCAACTAGAGTCTGACTGCCTCCCCCGGCCTGAGAACTAGCGGCAACTACCTAAGCAAGGGTGGTACACACCGTCAAGATCTGAGCCAAGGCTTCATGAAGACCTGGAATAACAATAGGCACTGTCGGTGGCTAAGCCTGTCCTACTGGAGTATCTGCGGCGGGAATCTGATCCTGATTAGTAGGGGATCAATTGGCACTGCCCTGGCTGCTGCACGGGCTGGCCCCTACCTCTACCGCAGCCTCGATTGCGGCCCCGACCCCTCGCTGGTCTAGCTGGTGGCTGACCATCCTGATTGGTAGCGCGAGTCCTCACCATCTATGAGAGAAGGAAACAACAGAAGATTAGATTTCTAGAATCAACAAAATGGCACGACAGAATTCAAGAAAAATGAGATTGTTCCTAAGGGTTATGCAACCTCTCGAAGATAAGAACAAACGTCTCCGTATCGATCCGCAAGACTCTACTAAACCTACTCATGACCGTTGAGTCTTATGTAACCTAGGCTCTGATACCAACTTGTCTTGACCCCAAATCCTAAACTGGTCGTGATGGCGCCTATCGTGGAACTAGGCTAGCCAATAATCACATAATTACAGTTTCTTTCCAAAATCCCAACCATTTTCAAACATTTCATAAAGTATATAGAATTATTGAATTCATTAGGAAAAATAACCGCTAAATAGTCTAAACCATCCCCAAAAAAATCCAGAGTCAACATGTCATGAGCATCTAAGAAATATACCAACAAGTCTATTATTATATTACAAAACCTCCGAGCGAATAACTAGATACAACAAAAGAAGGGAAAAGAGAGATGTTGCGGGCGCTGAACAACTACCTCTATATTCCGAACTCTGGCTCCGCATGAAATAGATACCTAACGTTCAGTATCAGCACATGCATCTGCACACAAGGGTGCATGGATTAATGTGAGTACGCCAACTCAATAGTAATGAAAATAAATCAAGTCTAAGCGACAAGAAACATATAAAAATCAATATCATCAGTTCACAATATGGACAGCCTTTCTTTCCAACAGTATATACATAGATATATGAAATCATCATGCCCCTCGAGCAACCTCACTGTCAATCATGCCTCCCAATCACTCGTCACTCGGCACTTGGCACTCAGCACTCAACACTCGCACTCAGTAGGTACATGTGCTCACTGGGGGTGTGTACATACTCCGGAGGGGCTCCTTCAACCCAAACGCTAATATCATGACACCTCATGGCGTATCATATCCTCACAATCAGGCCCTCGACCTCACTCAGTCAAAACCTCTCAAAAGCTACTCGGGTGTATTAGTAAAACGGGGTACTCAACCCAAAACATCATTTTATATCTCAAAATAGTGTAAATAAGGCTGAGTTTCGAAAATAGTTAAGCACAATATGACTGAGTGTAAATAATGAATCGATAGTGAGGAAATAGCAGTAAAAATCCCCTAAGGGGTCTAAACAATTTGACAAGAGGCCCCAAACATGGCTTATATCCCAAATAAAGCAATAGTCTTTAGAACACAATTTAACGTATGACTTAGAGTAAAATACGCAACTCAATAGTTGCCGCGGAGAGGACCAAGTCCAATCCAAAAAAAAATTAGTGCGCGCCACATACTCGTTATCCGACATGTGCTCCATTCTAAAAATAGTGAGAAATATGGAGTTCGGGGTTTCATACCCTCCGGACAAGATTTATAACCATTACTTACCTCTACCGGGCCACAACACTAATCCACGATGCTCTTTCCCTTCAAATTGGCTCCCAATTGTTCCGAATCTAACCAAAACCAGTTTAACATCATCAATATACGCTAAAGAAACAAAACCCAATCGAAAACTATCAATTTAGACAAAATTCTCGAAATTCGGCCAAACCCGAGCCCCGGGCCCATGTCTCGGAATTCGATAAAATTTACATCACTAGAATACTCATCCTCCCACGATTCTATACATACCAAGAACACTAAAATCGGACCACAATTTCCCACTCAAATCCTCAAAAGAAAATTCCAAACTTCTACTTTAATTTTCTCAAGTTTCAAGCCTAATCCGGCACAAAATAACATAGAAACGAGTTTTATGATCCGGGAACTTACCTCCACTAAAGAACTTCGAATTTCCCCTTCAATTTACTCTCAAACCAGCTCAACCCGCATGCAACAATAGATGAAATGCCAAAATATTCGCGGAGGCAACATTTTATACTGTTTTATCCAGTTAATCCGCACCTGCGGACAATTCCTCACATCTGCGGTCCCAGGTGCGCACCTGCGAAAACCCACTTACAGACCAAACTTCGCACCTGCGAAAGACTTTCCGCACTTGCGGCTTCGCAGGTGCGTCCCATGTTTCGCACCTACGGATCCTTCTAGCCTGGCCTATTTTCGCGCCTGCGGCTTCGCACCTGCGGCTGCCCATCCGCACATTAACACCAACAGCTATTTATTGCAATTTTTTCCTAAGTTCAAACCTCCGCTAACCATCCGAAATCAATCCCGATCCCCTCGGGGCTCCAACCATAGCATCATTCAAACATAGTCAAGCCTTCAAAACACCAAAAACAACATGAAAACACCAAAATTACATCAAATTCAAGCCTATGAACTTTGAAACTTTCAAATTTCGCCAATGATGCTGAAACCAACCAAAACACATCTGATTGACCTAAAATTTTGCACATATATCCAAAATGACATTACGAACCAACTCCAACTATCAGAATTCCATTCCGACCCCGATAGCCTATTTTTCCACTGCCGACCGAAAATCGCCAAAAAGTAACTCCAAAAACTTTCCTAAATTTTGGCAGAGTCTCCTCTGTAATTGGGCCTATCCACCTGCCAGAGAATCATCAAAACTACCCTATCAACACATCCACAACTCGACAAAGCATCACAATATATCAATAACACTAATCTCAGCATTATAGGCACTGCATTATCAAAATGATATTTGGATATGAACTGCACATTTTTAAATCATAACACATAGAAAATACCTTTCAAATCACAAACATTTGCTATACAATCAAGTGAAAATATTTTCTTTCCACAACACTTTCGGCCATCAAGGTGACCTTCTCGACTCACAGACTTTTCCATAACTTGGCTGAGGAAATTTCTTTATTCCTCAACTTTCAGACTTTTTTAATCAAGGATTACAATTAGGTACCTATCATAAGCCAACTACCCATTAATTTCACCTTCCGTAGTTTCCACCAGAGTGACTAACAAAAGATTTCTATCAACCTTCTTATACATAGCCAAATGAAACACCAGGTACAGAGAGGGAAATGACGGGGAAACATAATTCTCATAGTTTGGCCCTTTTCCTTCAAGATTCCATAAGGCCTAATTTGAACTACACCTATTTCACCTTCCTTAACAATTCACCTAACATTTTCATGGAGGAAGTCTTTAGAACAACCCGTTTACCCTCTTCAACTCTAAATCTCTACGCGAACACCTAAACTAAAACTTTGGCGACCTTCAACAATTACTCTAGGATGTACTAGCATGAATATGACGATAAAATTTCCTATCCAATATATTTGATCATGGAATGATGCTTCTTCTTTGACATATTTGAACTTTCAACCCCCATAGATTTAATACAAGGGGGAACAACGAGGTTCGAGATTAGGCTGGAATTATTCAAGAATCCATCAATGTGTTGAGCAAAGTATTTCATGAGGTTATAAATCCAAAGAGAGATGAAGCTTACTACTGATAACACTGACATGATTAATCATTGTGATGAAATCATTGATTTGACAAATGAAGCATAGAGTTAATTAGTATATCGACAATATAAATCCTTAAGGATGAATAGTCAAGTGTGTGACACCAGTTTCCTACTTGAGTGTAGGGGAAAATCAGTTTAACTCGAAATGATAATATTTCGGCACCCTAAATGTGATATGAGTTTTAAAATACATGAAATTGTGTTGCGTTCTTAACATTAACTGACACAAGGAATCTATGCCACAAGCACATGAGGATGAAAAAGAAGTCGAACACTTGTGAGATTATTATCATTCATGCAGCTTAACCCCTTCCGATAGTTGATCCTATATGATAGAACTAGAGATGCAACAAACTTTTCTTTCAAATCAATATTCTCATGATATGTGCCAAATTCTGAAAGCATCTAATTTCAACCTTTCACGAGTGAAACCACATAGCTAGGAAATCTTAATATTGGTATGAAATCATGTATTGGTCAGAGAGAGTGAACATTTTGCTATGTGCTAGACATGTTTCTACCATAATAACTCTAAAGTTGTAATACTAGGCCACTTCATGGGAAACTACAATACTAGGAACAAAGTGAGCTACTTACTGTGAGGTGATTTAGGTGGACATGAAAGCCATACTGATATAGGCAAACAACAAGATCTTCATGTGATACATTTGTGATTTTTCTCAAAAAACTTATGCGGACAAGTGACCCCTTTCAATTGACATGTACATAATAGGTGTTGAGATATGCTCATGTGTTAATACACAGTGAAAATACTTCATGATAAGAATCACAAAGAAGTAAAGTGATTGTTCAAACCATATGAGTCACATACACTAGAGAGAGAAAGAGTGGCTTAAGAAGGATCTCAACACTAGGTTGCCTTACATGGATTTGATACCACATAGGTAAACTTTACGATTGTGCATGCATAGGCACAAGTGAGAAGATGTTATTCTTTCGAATCAAATGGTTCTGTAAGAAATTCATGAGGTATAGTCCCTTGTTGAGAAATTAGGAAAGCAAGTGGGGAGTATTAATCATAGAGTTATAACTCAATTCAAGGAAATAATTATAGAACTCAATTCTCCTCGTAAAAAAGAAAATTGTGATCAAGAGGCTTCACGAATATTGTGTCTCGTTCAAAGAGTATGTACATGCAATATTTTATGATTCAGCATTTTGGTTAAGACCATGTTCGTGCAGGCTCTTCAATATGGATGTACATATACAACAAGGAAAATTTTGTGTTGTTCATAATGATGTACTAAGGATTGACTTACTTGGTGACTTTAGGTTGATAAGGTAATAACATAATGGATGCCCCTCAACCCCACATCCATAACGTACATTGGTATCATACTAACTTACCCCTGAATGATATCTTCTACATTTTACGCAACGAGGATGAGGTCCGTGATACTGACTTGCCTCACTGACATGATATTTACCTTTTTCATACATCATAAACATTCACCTTATTCTTCCTCCAAGCCTTCATGGTGGGAGTAACAATCTCTATACCGTTTTTGGTGTAGGCCTTTGGAATTTCCCAAGCTTCTACCCCTAACTCGCTATTGATCATACTCACAACACGATGCAAAAATGTGACTTCCCGTATATCAAGCAAACTGGGATCCCAACCTAGGGAATATTCTCTTCTTGCGCCCCCTTTTTCCACAACCATAGCATATTTCAAGAGTGACCCAACATAAACCTGTTACGCCCCATATTTTCGACGTGAAAGTACGCCATAAATAAATTGATGAAAGCTCAAAAATGAGATGTTACATCCCGCATTTTTGTACGTTAAAATTTCGTCATAAGAATCGACACAAATTCGGGAATGATATTATCTTGAGATTTTAAGCACTATACTATTTCAAACGAGTGATAATAAATTTGTGAAAGTGAGAGGATAAGAAAATAGAAAAAAATGAATTTCGTCGAAGTTTGACATTTTGGGATAAAATACGGCCCGAGATAAATACTCGGTATTTATAGACTAGTACCATACAAGGTACCACATGTCTTTGATAGTAAGGTGTATAAAGTGTATTAAAAGTGAATAGTATTTTATGTAATTTGAGATAATTCTTAATTATATGGGTAATTTGTTAATTATTAGATTAGTGGGGGAATTAATAAATTGATTAAGGAAAATGGGTGAATATTTGGATAAGTTTAAGGAGGCATTAAAGTGGAAGCCAAGGGGATTTGTTTAAAGGACAACTATGTGACTCTTGAATCACTTTGCAAGGTGGCAACATTTAAATAAATGAGCACCTTCATTTCATTTGGTTAAAAGAATGTTATCAAAAGGGAAAAAGATGGTACAACTCTATTGATTCCCTTTCTTGTATGATTGACGTTAAGTTTTCTTGAAATTTAGAGAATGTGTAGATTAACAAAACGGAGCTTCTTTAACGAGTCTTTCTAGTGCAGCATTCCCTTCCTCCAATTAAGAAAGTGAAAGACTAGCTTTTCATTTGGTATTTGAAAACAATCCGAATTGGAATCTTGCTAAGACTTACAAAGTAACGATCGATCTTAATCAATTCATTTGAAACTTCAAAGCGTGAGATTTGCAATTCTAAGGGAGTACGGTACAATCTTTCTCAAGAATATCATACGGAGTTTTCCCTACTTCGATCTGACGTTACGTGATTTCCCGAAATTGACGTGTGTTAGAGGGATAGTCAAGAGAATCGGCTCAGGTATGTTAAGGCTATCCCTTCTTTCTTTTGGCATGATCTATACGACACAAACGAAATGAGCAAATTCACAACTTCCATAAATGACTCTATTCATATAAGTATTAGAGGTGTCTATGTTCCTGAATTCCCATGTGTCTCATTATTACATCTTCTATTCATGGGTCTCAGAAAATATGTAAGTTGATAAATTTTATTTCATGATATTAACTAAAGGCATAATGGTCTTATGACACTCCGAAAGATTTTATTGATGTACTTCTCATGCATTGCACTCATTTCAATTGACCCATGACCATATGGCGTATATATATATATATATATATATTGAAAGATTTTATTGATGTACTTCTCATGCATTGCACTCATTTCAATTGACCCATGACCATATGGCGTTATATATGCGTGTATATATATATATATATATATATAT